>LQRL01056412.1:16463-26645 GCA_001703475.1 Hydroides elegans
ATAATGGTTAACGCTTTGTTAAGTCTAATCATCATAATAATGGTTATCTTCAAGAGAGAAACGATCAAATATAAATTTAATCAAAATTAGAGAACGTAATCGAACGTTTTAGAAATAATATACATTGATTTACAAATTGAAATAACAGCTCTTTAGGCGATTGCAAGTAGTTTTTACTCAATTTCCAAATAATTGTTTTTATAACCTATTCCGAAAAAAATGGAGACATAATCAAAAATGTGCTCCTCAAATCTAGAAGCAAGCACATATTTTCTCTTAAATTCTCAGCCAGCTGGATAACACATTTCATGAGGAACAGCTCATGAGGTGCTCTTCTTTTAAAAATCAATGATCTCAAAGATAATTATTTTGAAATGAAATCAATGAACATACATTTTAAACCAGCATTGTTCCATGTTTTTTTTTTCAGAGCCCGCATTTCGCTCACCTGCAGTCCACCTGGATGTCCCCCAGACATAGAACACTTAAGTTTTGACAAAATATGATCAGGTTGTTGATAAGTAGATAAATATATATATAAATCACACTTGACCCAAAAAAATACCACCTGCTTGCGACTTTTGTATTACATATACTATTGGGTCAAAACGGTCATGTACAAAAAATATGTTTGCATGGAAGGGCGCTCATATAAACCATTTTAGTAATAGACACTGGAGTGGTGTCTCATATGAGAACGTGCATGGTTATCGAAATGAGAACACGAGGAAAAGTAATAAATATTATAAAATAGTAATCTGCGCTTTACTCTTCTATCATTTATGCGGTTTTTGTTCAATTAATGACGTTGAAATCAGCTTTATTATATTTGCCGGATATCCATGGGTTTTGTATTATTTGAAGTAAATAAGAAACATTTTTATTTAATATTGACAATCGACCTTTAATCGACCTTGACCTATGAATTCGAGGTTAAAGCTAACGCCCAACTCAGTTTAGCAATTTATTTCTCAAAACATGTTATCATATTATACAGTTTATCTTTAAAAACCATCATATTTACCGGCTAATTATTATTGAAAATCAATTATACATGAAAACGTCCTCTAGAAAAAAACTATACATGTTTTCCTTGTAACCTAACTAACATGAGTGCTTAATTCATTCACTTGCTTATCTCCTAATGTATTCATCTTACACCAAGTACCTGCTATATCTCCATATAGCTATAAGGTCATTGATGCTGGAAGTCCTAATTTCGATTGCACAACTACATGAAATTAACGTCAAGTCTAAAATGATATAAAAGCAACTAAAATGTTGACAAATGAACGAGTTGCTATTACTACAATATAGAGCGCAGTAGGTTTACCGAAAACATGAGGGTATAGCTCAGTGTGGAATTGTTGTGACAAAGAACGAAATACAAAACGTGTTGGCTCTATGCATGAAATTCGTTCAGCGAAATAGCAAAATGAAGAAACAAAAGATTGTACAAGATAAAGGTTTTGCCTGGATAATCTTAGTGATCACATTTACCATCAACATGATTGAAACTTCGATTTACATGTCTCCTGCAATATACATGGTTGCTTGGGATATGTCTTTTGATGTGACTAAGGCACAGCTAGGAACAACGGGTGCTCTGTTGAACGGCGTAGCCGTAGCGGCAGGTTAGATATATTATTTTTTATATATCAAATAATAATTATTAATACATTCAATGCTTGCATTACGTGTTTGTTGATTCTTTGTGAGGAAAACATAAATTAATTTTGAATATTTGAAGATACTTCTACTGAAAACTCTAAGCGCTTTATATGATATCCATGTCACGTGTGTGAGAGCTAAACAAACATGCAAATATAGTCATATAGAACGCATAAACTTTAACAATATACTCGTTTAATCTAAATTATACAAAAGCATGAATATCCTTTATGTACCGTTCAAATAAAATAATTAAAAGGATCCGTGAAATGATATGTTTCGTAGACTACCATGGTATTTCGCTACTTGGAAAAACGTTACATTTGATCTATAAAGAATAATGTAATATACATTTTTTTTCAAAATGTCAATTTGCCACAAGACAAAATGTTCAGGTTGTCGAAGGGCTCCATAAGATAGCGGTAGAATTTATCTAGAGCAATAATTTGCATAATTAAAAATGATCGATAGCCATGTTAAAAAAGCATATGCATTGCTGTCATTCTTACAGGCATAATAGCTGGACCGGTTATATCGAAAATCGGATGTCGACCACCAACTCTAGCGGGCACCCTGATATGTGCCGCTGGTTTGCTAGCTACGGTCTTTGCAACCAGTATAGAATGGATTTATATCACATATGGAGTTATAACAGGTATTTTGCATGATTTTATTTGAATTTGGCACCTATAAATGGTATACAATAAATAATGTATTTATGGGGTTGCTATGTCGGAACAACGAACCAGACCGATGGGGCCACAAATTAACGATGTTGTCAGTTTCATGAACCAGACAGTCCAAGGACAGTGTACCACACCTTGCTCTCTGCTCGCCAATGCAATTTCTGTCAATACTCATGAACTCTTAAAGTAAGAACTAAATGCGCTCGCAACATTTTCTATTGTCTTTGCTTTTTATCATATCATTAACATGAGAAACCAAATATTCACCGTTGCTATTCATTCCAACCCTCTCTCAATGGGTTGGATGTAGTAGATTAATTAATATTCTAAAATATAAAATGAAAGACTAAAAGGCATATTTGTTGTCATTTCTCATTCATACAGGTATCGGCCTCGGCTTCCTCGGTCTCCCCTCCATCATATACATCCAGTATTATTTCAACCGGAAGCGACCATTCGCATTGGGTATGTCGATGGCTGGTCAGAGCATCGGTGCGTTTACCAGTGTGGCACTGCTTCAATATGTCATTGAACTGTATGGATGGCGAAATACTATGCTTCTGCATACAGGTAGGAAGTGAAAGGCTAGATAATGTGGATGTACATGTATACAGTATTTATGTAATATTAAGTAATGGGAATAATTAACCGGACATTGATTGAAATTGCTTGCAATAGTCCATTAAACTGCTTGGTTTATCATAGTGATATTTGTAAAGACAGGGCCCTTGGTCCACTATCCCTAGATAGTGGACAGGTTGATCTCATTAAAAAATATTGATGATTGAAATCATCGAAAAACATTTAACTTTTATTTCACGGTTGAAGGGCTTCTACTCCAGGTCATGGTTCTTGGTTCGTTCTTCAAACCCGTTGATATTCCTGAAAGCCAAAATGAAAAAGCTGCCACTGAGAAAGGAGATATTGACACAATACCGAAGCTTGATGACAATCATGCAAATAAAATCATAAATATTGATAATTCCATCGCTGACAACCAAGCTCTGACATCGAAATATAAAGCGGGATCTCAAAATGGTTTAAATGAAAATGGATTATCTACCCACCAACAAAGTCAAGAACATAAACGTTCCGGTGATTCGATTCTTAGGAAAATAACGTCATTTTGGAAATTCTCCCTTCTGAAAAACAAAGCTTTTCTCATGTTTGTAATAAATATGACAGTTATTGAATACGGATGTGGAACTTATTATAAATTCACGCCAATACGTGTAATCAATGATGGACTGAGCGCCCAAAATGCAGCTTTTATATTCTCGTGTATCGGTGTGATGTCATTAACGTTCAGGATTATCATCAGTGTGGTTGCGAATCTACCAAAGGTATTTTACCATTATCTTATTATTGAATATAATAGATATCAACATTTGCATAAACAAATGAAAAATCTTATTTTATCTTTTTAAATATATTATATAAATTATATATGATAAATCAAAATCCTAAGTAACATATAATGTATCAAAAATGTCGTGAAAATGCCTGTTCGTAATTCTTGACTCATTCGTCACTACACGAAAATGTGCCATCATTTTAACTACAACTGATATGGTGTATTCCATATTAAGCAATGTTTATTAAACCATTATTAAAATAACTGACCTTGACATTCCTACTAGGTCAACCGCTCGGTGATTTCCGGTTGTGCTGTTTTGGGTATGGCCCTCGTGTCGTTTGCGTCGTGCGCCGCTTATGATTTCAAAACATATGCGATCTGTTCATTGCTGTTTGGGGTATGCTTGGGTAAGTATGATCTACGCGTAAATTGATCAAATTTGAGCAAACTATTAAAATGTAAATTGGATAGTAAAGGGATAATCTAATACACATTCTTATATTCCTAATGATGAAACCAATGTTTATTTACAAATTCCAGGCTAGAATCGTTATAATAATTTGATCATTCATTGATTGCTTAAACAGTTTTACTGACTCTAGTCGAAAGCTATAAAAATATACAATTTTGAACATGTAAATGATATGTCAAAGTGATATATCACCTCTATTTCGTAACCATTTATATGTTTGGATTCATTTGACGTTAAAATTGGAACGTTACGCAATCTTAATGATCAGCCGTTTTGATGGACAATTTAAAAGACCATACATCCATATCACTAAACCATTTTTTTGTAGGATCATTTGCGAGTTCAGTATTCACCGTCATGACGGATATTGTGGGTGTCACAAACGTTGCTCAGGCCTTTTCACTTCTCGCTGCATTTCAAAGCATATCAATGTTCACAGGTGGACCATTAGCAGGTATGGGTCTAATAAAATCATTTGAAATAAATTTTGAAACTTAATATTTCATACACTCTTTTTGTGTATTCAACCATCTCTTTCACCCGCTTTAAAACTATAGAAACGTTATGAATTTCATACATTTGTAATCGTTATTAACTTGTGTCGTTTTTATAGGAAGAGTACTATCGGTCAGACACAGAGTAAATGGCATGAACTATTATCCAGTTTCTGAATACATATAAATGCATTATAAATGATACCAGGAGACCCTGGTACTTTGGAATAATTCGGAGATATTTTTAGTTAAAGTATTGATAAAAATAAATTTATCTTTCCCGACATATACATGTAGTATTTGTTTTATTTTATTTTAGGTTTCATTATCGACGTCTCAGGAAGCTACGATTTAGTGTTTACTATTTACGGTGCTACATTGCTGATTCCCGGTCTTCTATTTCTTTTCATGTCCTGTATATTTCCACATTTGAATTTTACAAACACAAACACTTTGAATGATAAGGAGGAAAAAGGGATAGCATCAACAGATCTAAAAGATTTTGATAATGCAAATGCGTGTTCATCTTCTGTTTCACTAAATAAAATAGTATAATCATCTCTGTGTTTCATTTCATATCACATCTGGCTCCATAAACCTTCATTCTGATAAATTAAAAATTGGACTTGGTTGATATTCATATAGTGTATAATAATCAGCTACCAAAGACATTTTAAACATTTGAATCATAAAGGAGCGATAAAGGACACTGCTACTCGCATAAAAGACTTGCTTCGACGCATAGAGCATACACATACATGTACAACAACAACAACAAAATAAAATAATAAATTATAAAAAGATAATAAATCATAATTGTTAATTTAGAAACTACTCATATTTAATAAATATATTTAATCAAAATATCAAATGAATAATAAAAATCAGTTATTTTTTCTTCTGAATTTTAAAACAATACATTAAACTATTAAAAACTGTCAATGCACATCGGTGTCCATCCACAAACAAAAGAAAAAAATGTTTCATTTAAAAAATCTCCAAAAGTAATGTATTTTGAAAAATAATAAACGACCTGAAATGTACATTTTGGTTTGGATTTTATAGTTCAGCATTTTGTGTTTTAAATGCATCACATTATGATGCGATTTGGTTTTGATAAACCGCTGTGTTGTATAATTGAATTTTAACATTCTTTATGTATTTACAAAAGCATCTTAAATTCAAAATTATGAAGTAAAGCCAAAACGAAAAGTCAGTACCGTTGGGTGAAATCGAGGAAAACGCAAACTACAGTATCTTGCACTGACAAAAGAAAAATTATATTTGTTTGATTTAAAAATCACAGATCACCGTTTGCGAAAAGAATTTCGTCAAAAAGTATTTTAGCAAACAATCATATATCAGGATCATTCAACTTACCATTGAACTCTTATATAAACATGGCAAGCAAAGTATCACAACAGGACAGTGGTTTCGCTTGGGGAATCTTGGTCGTAACCCTAGCAACCAACATAATCGAAGCTTCGGTATTTATGTCTCCGGCCGTCTACCTCGTTGCTTGGGATAACGCATTTGACGTTACTAAGGCAGAGTTAGGGCTTGTGGGGTCACTGGTGAACGGAATGACGTGTATCGCAGGTAAGAAATATGTTTTTCGTTAAACAAAACATGGTCGGATATTTTTTTACGAATTATGTCGCTAGTGGGCGAAAGACAAGCATTTGATTCGATTATTGTCTGTGATCTTTTTTATTGCAATAATAATGAAAGAGTAAGATACATTGTACATAATGAACAATTTTTCATGTTTGAAAATGCGGAAAATAATATGATATGTAAGTCTTGTATGGCAGGTAAGATAAAATGTTGCTCTGCCAGATAATGGCACGACCACCAGAGGAGGTATGTTATAACCTATTCGAAACGTACCGGTAGCGTTGAACTGATTTTCAAAATAATGCCAATAATCAACAGTGTATTTTATGCAATAGATCGTTATCCATACTCAGGCGCGGATCCAGAAAATATTGAACCCGGGGGTGCAACAGTATGAATTATCAGGCTGAACCGGGGCGCAAATTTTGCGTTTTTTTTTGTCGTACATACATGTATAAGGGCGAACAGGGGGCGTGCGCCGGGTGCGCCCCCTTCCAAATCCGCGCCTGATACTTTTTAATATATTTTGCAGTTTAATGCATTTATAATACATTTTTAAAAGTTTAATAATTCCTTTAAACAGGTGTATTTGTGGGACCAGTCATCGCCCGGTTTGGGTGCAGACCGCCGGTATTAGTTGGTGCAGTGGTTTGCTCATTGGGATTCGTTGCTAGTTCCTTGGCAACCAGTATCGAATGGCTCTATGTAACGTTTGGAATAATTGCAGGTTTTATATTTTATGAGAGTTATTGGAAACATATTGGAATTTGGATTATTTAATGTATTTCCAGGGTGATAATAGTGCTCTCATATGCTAGTACTACGTCGTCGTTAAGCCGGGACAGGCATAGGCATACGGATAATACCGACGCCATATAGATTTCTATCCATTAGTAAACACATTAAACAGCGTCGAAATGATGTTCTCGGTTTGGCCCATATGACATTTTACGGACGTAAGACGCACGAAAAAACCTTCGCACGACGTCGGGAACTAATATCAGACGGCTGAAAACGTTAATATAGGCCGAAAACGAACGTATTTTCGACGTCACGTCCGAAAGTTGCATGACACTGACGTCACTTCCTGACTGGGTATTGGTAATAAGGCTTCAACTAGACTATCACGCGCAAATAAGGTCAGCGTCTGTATGACAATCCCGTATTGTGTTATATGCCAATTGCAATTAAGGTAATGCAACAAAACACATATATTGAAATGTATAGGTATCTTGTTTTAGGCATCGGTTGTGGCATAGTCAGTGTGCCGCCTGTCATCTGTGTCCAATACTATTTCAAAAAGAAGCGCCCGTTTGCCCTTGGTACTTCTCTAGCCGGACATAGCATTGGTACTTTTCTGTTTATGCCTATTATTCAGTTCCTTATTGATGTCTACGGATGGCGATGTGCAATACTCTTTCATGCAGGTAAGGTTCGAATCACAATATTATTTGAAACTTACGGTTGAAGTCATTTTATAACCATCCACAATTGCTGCAGTTAATTCTAAGCTATAACTTTTCGATTCTTTTCAATTTACAATATTTCAAATTAATCATAATTATTAATTTGACATAATAAATAACTAGTTTCTTTTAATGAATTTTATTTTCATATATCTTCACACACTATTCAATATGATTATCATAGTAGGAATGTTTTCCGCCACTTCGGAAAAAAAATGGTCTTGAAAGCAATATGCTAAATTTTATATAATCAAATATACTTTAGAATCAATTTGTAGGCATCATACTCCAGATTGTAATCCTGGGCTCACTTTTTCGGCCCATTGATGTCCAAAGCGACGGCGACGATTTAACTGAAAAGGAGGCACAAAACAAGACAATTTCAAATAAAGAAAAGGAGCACCTAAATGACCAAAATATATCCGATAAAAGGCTATTAGCTACTGAAGCTTCTTCAAATTTAGAATCATCCGAAAAAGAAGTAACACATGATAATACATTGCCTAACGATTTAAAACCTGCTTTGATCCGATACATTGGCAGCGTTTCTCAAATATTTCGATTTTCTTTATTAATAACAAAACGACCGTTGATTCTGTTCATTTTCAACATGTTCATCGTGGAATTAAGCACCAGTGTATTCTACAAATTCACGCCATTGCGCGCTATAAATGACAATGGACTTAGCGAAAAGAAAGCAGCTTTACTTATGTCGCTATCGGCGTTTACTGAGATGATAACAAGGATTGTTGGAAGCATGATCGCGAATTTACCAAAGGTACGTAAGAATGGTATTGACATTTAAACGGTATTGGCAATAAAACTGGTTTCCAAGTTAAATATACAAAAAAATCGAATATCTCAAAAGGAATATGTTTCACTATTTTCAAATAATGGTGCGGTCTTGCTCGATTGATTTTTTTTTCGCAATTTCGCAGCGATCGCATATAATTCAACTCGCTCATAACCACTAAATCATTTGGTAATATAAGTTCTCACGTAAACTTGTTTTAGAATATATCAAAATTGATTCGGCGGATACCCGAATACCTCGGTTACTTAGCTTTAGTTCTTAGTGAAACCTTACCACTATGTAAAGAATATTTTAAATTACTATTTCTGAAATGAACCTTACGATGTATGGGTAATCTCATTTGTATATGATCAGGTGAACCGGAGTATCTTCACCGGATGTGCTGTACTGGGCATGGCTTGTACGTGTTGCGTATCTTGTCTGGCCTACGATTTCATAACGCATGCTGTGTGTGCCTCGCTGTTTGGAGTCTTTATTGGTACTTTATAATGGATTTATTATTATAATTCTATATAGTAGTTTGTATATTTCTGGCAAATTATGTGTTTTCAACTGAGGTGAGCATAGACCAATGAAACCTAACATTAATTTCCTTGCTCTTCTTTTAATCATTTCAATGAAATATATGGTCAAATATTTGTTTTATAACTTGCATTTTATTTCTGACAAAGGCATAAGCGAGTATGTGTGACAGTGTCCAACCCGTAATTTATTAAGAACTACAATACAGACGAACATAAAATTATCATTTTAGTCGAATTCCTCCTGCTTTAAAATAAAAATATGAAAAATAATTCGACTTCTACTAAAATGAAATGTTTTTTTCTTTTTCTGCAGGGTTCTACTTCAGCACTGACATCACCTTATTAACCGACATTGTTGGAGTAGAGAATGTTGCGCACGGTTACTCGCTTCTCAATCTCTTTCTCAGCATCAATTTCTTCACTGCGGCACCGCTGGCAGGTAAAACGGATGTGCAAATGTAGATAATGACGGCTCTTATGGATCTTATTAGGGCTGTGTCGGGTCGGGTATTTTGCTACCCGAACACCCGAAGTCAATACCCGACCCGACCCGATACCCGACCCGAAGTTCTCACATCAGGATTTTCTTAATGTTTTATCTGCATTTATGCTGCGAGATATGCTGTAATTCTAGAGTCTAATATAAAATAAACTAAAATATCAAGTTAATTCATATTTTACTCGCGAAATCTCACTGAAAAGATATTTAAAATGTTTAAGGTGACAGAACCAGTTCAAACTGCAGTTAAAAGAACAATTTAATTAACATAATCATGTTTCATTTTTCCCACAATGCAACATTTCGGGTACCCGTACCGAAATTTGGGTTCGGGTACCAGTAGTTCTATGGGTTCTTTTAGTCGCAGCTCCAGCCTGCAAAGTAAAATGTGGGAAACGATGACAACCGTTTGTTGATTGTAGCAACAATCAACAATCGAGACCTAGTGACCCATTACTTGGCAACCACAATGGAAGGGGGTGACCAAGGGTTCAATGGGTGAAATATTTCTTTTATGACGTCATAATGAAGAAAATATTACTAAGGGGAATAACGGTTTTACAAGGCTTGAATCATTAAAAA
>LQRL01056431.1:0-11881 GCA_001703475.1 Hydroides elegans
GCGCTCGATAAATGTCTCGAATACCGCGAAATTTCTCGAAAGCCAACCCGTCATGGCGCTTCATTTTTTTTTGAGTCGGAACTTATATAGATGGTTCATCCTTGTATAGTATGATGGTATAAACACTCGACATCCGGTTCGGCGCTCGATAAATGTCTCGAATATCGCGAAACTTCTCGAAAGCCAAACTGTAACGCCGCGTCAACGTTTTTGATTCGGAACCTTTATAGATAGTTCATCGTTTTAAAGTATGATGGTATACACACCCGACATCCGGTTCGGCCCTCGATAGATGTCTCGAATACCGCGAAATTTCTAGAAAGCCAACCCGTAATGGCGCTTCAACTTTATAAGTAGCGGGCCATTCGTGCTTCCAACGGACACATTTCTAGTTTAAATCTAAGATTGTTGTGAATGTTGTGTTATCAGTAACCACTGTGCTTTACACCAGATTCAATTTTTATGTGCGTTTTGCTTTGTTTTCAAAAGAATTATCTCCCGATTCGCTTTGAATGTAAACAAAGCTTAAGAGCCATTAATATTTATAGTTTTGCTGATCTATACTAACCTATTAAATCAATTTCAAAATTGGTATTGATCAGATTGATCTTCTCTGAAAATTATAAACTTGCTTTTGAACATTTCTTTCATAAATGTTTAAATCGTAAATTAAATTTTAAATTGTATCATTTTAAAATTAAAGTTTGCATATCTTGATCTAGCTGCATACCTCCGTTTGTTGTTCCTTGCCTGTCCAAAATACAATCCCGTCTATGCAGAGGTATTTACTTTATCTGGGTACAAATATAAAAGTATCCTTGATAACGTCTTTTTTTTGCAAAATGTTGCATAAATTTAGCATAATTGCCAAAATCTGAAATTAAACATATATCCGCCTCTCGAATCGTTTAGCATGTGTATGTTGTTTTGATCAAATGACCGCTTTACCGTCGTATCTATCCAAGAAATGTTTTATCAAAAACGAGTTCAACTAGATGCTGGATTTATTGTTGAAATATCCCAAGTAATCCTTGGACTGTCTCTGCAATAAAACCTGCATATGTCCTAATTAAAACCGAGTTCATAATTCCATGTCTCGTATCTAAATAGAATACACAAGGACTGCAGCTCGACGTTATGTCGGCCCAGCAGCACCAGCAAACTGGTAACCAACAGCAACCGCAAACGACGCAACCAGGGGCGAC
This sequence comes from Hydroides elegans, assembly GCA_001703475.1. NCBI lineage: Eukaryota > Metazoa > Annelida > Polychaeta > Sabellida > Serpulidae > Hydroides > Hydroides elegans. Next base: position 1,206 of record LQRL01056431.1, read on the forward strand.
GACGCACGTTTCTACACAGCAGGGCCATTCGGCGCCACCATCAGTCAATGAACCCACGCCGCCCAGTGTGGATGAAGTCCTCATTGGATCACGAACCACCGACAGGTTTGTGTTTAATCTGGCCTATACATGTATTCATTTAAAACCCATTTCAACTCCAAATTTGACCGAAAGTGAATCTGGAAACTTTTTGAGTAAAATATAAGAAGCCTGTTCATTGAACCGAATAATAACGAATTTCGGGTTTTAAAAAAGAAAAAAAAAGATCAAATATATTCTTTTCGCATCAATTTGTCTTTGATTAGGTTTATTCAAGGATTCTTAACAGTCCATTTCGATATTGCATGTGCAGCGAGATAGAAGGCGGTGCCGGTGCCGCAGCTGGCGACAAAGGCGGCAAAAAGAAGGACAAGAGCAAGATGAAAAAGAAGAAGAACGAGAAGCCCAAACTGCACATCATCGGCCTCACCCAAGAGAACGAGGTGGTCGAGTGTCAACTGGAGACGGCCAAGAGCCATGCTGTCAACTTCAAGTTCAACTGCGATGATGACACTCCAGAAGAAATCTCAAATAACCTGGTATGCTTAACATTTTATTTGTATATGATGTTTGTAGCTGATGTTTAGATCATCCTAGCTAATTGTTTTCATAAAAATTCGATTTTCTGAAATAAACTAATGAAGCAAGCAAACTATTCCACCATCATTTCATTACTCATGTACTTAAGCAAACAAATATTTTCGTTGAATTTTTAGATCGAAGAAAAGCTGCTTCCTGTCGAGCACGCGGAGATGTTCAAGGTCCAGGTTGCGGAGCTGATTGAACAAGTCAAGACGAATCCGGAAGGCGTTTTGGAAATGATCGCCATCAATGTTGCTGAAGGTATGATGTCTAGAAGTTTAAGTAGAATTAAGGCAAAAGGTTAAGTCAAATAATGCAAATATCAGTATGCTAGGTTAGTAATTGAAAAAAAAAACAAAGAAGAGCATTGATAGCACCAGCTGTAAAATTTGCGTAAAAAGGGTCAGGCTCAAATAAGTTTATTTATTAAGTATTCTTAAAGTTAGACATCTGTTGCTCAAAGGAATACGAACTACATATTACAACCACCATAATATATAACATTTCATTTGTAGAGAAAGCAAAAGAAGCAGCAAAAGATTTGACTGGAGAAGTGATTCCTGAGACTGAGCAACCAAAGGCACCAAGTGAACCAGCTAAAACAGATGTGAAAGTTGAGAAAACAGGGGAACAGAACATCCAACAGGTACAAGTTTTTTGGAGGAAAAGGTATAAAAAAAAACAAATGTTTAAACGTTATATAAGGCGAAGATATTAACAAAAAAATTATTAGAATTATGGGAATACATTATGAATGTTCAATATTGTTAGGTGTTTATTGCACGAAGGGGTCAAATTGGATGCATCGAAGCCGAAGGCTGAGTGCATCCAATTTGACCCCTGAGTGCAATGAACACCTAACAATATTGAATCTGAATATTGTATTCCCTTTATTACATGGAATAACAAAGAAAATCTTTACCGAAAAAAGTTAATTTTTGCCATGTCATTGTGGGCGATAATATAATATATTATATAATATTGAAAATCTGGGCGAATTGTAAAATGTTACGTTTATAAATCATCTAGAATAAGAAAACAATATATGTGAAATCAATTATTTAACATTAATTAATGTTTATATTGTTTAATTATGAAAATTTGATTTCGGAAGTGCAATCGGAAAATAGTCCGGGTGCAATACACAAAAATATTGCATCATAGCTTTTCCTTATCATTTCTTTAAGCGAGGCACCCTGACCATGTAATAAACACTTATACATATCTTATGAATGGAATTTTCTGTAGTTTGGTCAATGAGCTATAGATATTTTTAAAACATTATTCCTTGGCGTTTGCAGAAATCTTCACCGGATCAAGCTGTGATACAGCAAGGCATCAATTCAGCAGCAGCAGCAGTAACAAGCCCAAGCAATGCCAGTCATGAACCATATATTGCTGCAGACACAGTACCCAAGCAGGCCCCTGTAGACACAACCCAGAAGCCGCCTATGGACGGAGTTCAGAAACCTACAGCAAACGTATCTGAACAACCGAGAAATCCGCCTTCAGGACAAAACGAAAGTGCCCCTGTAGCACAACAAGTACATGCTCAAAATGGAGCCAAAATTAACATTGAAGAGCCACCTACACCCCATGTGATGCCGAACGGAGACGGGCTTTCAATGCCGAACTTTCAGACAAAAGGACTGGATACAATTCCTGAAATGAAGCAAGATATGCAGTCTCATATAACAGATACGCAAAAGAACGAAGCACCACCGGTCCAAGTTTCAAATCCATCAGATAAGCCCCACGGAAATCAAGCTATAAATGCATCAGCCGCATCTCAAATGACCGATTCACAAATGATGCATCAGAAGAACTTTGACCAAAACACTGACGCAACATCCAGAGTAGTTCCACCCGAACAGATGGTTGCACAAAATCAGCCAATGCACACCGGTACTCAACAAAATTTTGTACCAGATCAAGCAAATCCCCAGGTTGAGAGGCAACCAGTTGCTGTTGGTGGAGGCCAACCAATTCAACAGCCTGTTCCAACGCAACCCATGAACCTGCCGCCTCAATCAACTGTTGTTCAGATGCCACCACAACCTACGAATACTGTGGGTCAGGGCCACCAAATGCAACCACCACCTCCTGCCGCCGTTGTATCTAGTCAGGCACCTCAACCATTGCCCAACATGGCACAAAGCAATATAGGTCACCAGCCACTCAATATGGCCCAAAATAATATAAGCCACCCGCCTCCTACGACGCATATGGTAGGCCAAATGCAAATGCCCCCTCAGCAACAACAACAACACCAACCGGCCCAACCAAATATGGAACCAATCTTAGCACCTCGGCCAAGCGTCGGCAATATAGCAGCCTTTCCGAATGCTATGGTCGTGCCAAGCCCTACAAAAGGGCGCAAAGACAGTTCGCAGTTCCAGGAGCTTCGCGATCCACAGGGACATGGGACATCACGACAAACAAGCTGTGAACCGGACACCATGTTACCGCCACAGCTCCCACAAGGGGGTGCCGTTGGAGGACACGACCAACACAGACCCTCCTTTGCACATACGGAGTCAGTTATATCGGAGAGTATTAGTGGCATGACGTCAGCTGATAGCACGTTGAATCGACCCAAAACAGATGCCCACATGGATTTTGAGAATTTGAAACAGAAACTGAATCAAATTCATGCAGCTCCAAAGACTCCTGGCCGTGATGGGAAGTATCCAGAAGATGATCGGGTACATGCGACCATACATGGCAATAATCCCCATATGCCAGGATTTAATCCGGACATGAATTACTATAGTTTACAGGCTATGCCAAGCGAGCTTCAACACGCTCTAGAACAGCAAGCAATGGCCTACCATCGCTCCGATTCTGTTCCTTCAAACTTGGGTCATGCTCTTCCGAACAACCCAGCATTAAGACTCCAGTCCCATAATCCATATTCACAGAGTATGCACAACATGGCCTTCGGTCCACAGCTACCCACATCCATGGCATCTGGTTTGTATGGGTCATCGACTCAAACATCGCCGAGTATTGCGCTGTTGCAACAACTCCTAGGCGGCCAGGGATCTCTACCAATGGGTGGATTAGGTGGCGGTGTTGCCAATCAAGGACTTGGCGGAATGGCCGGTCTCGGATTAGGAGGAATGTCCAACCAGTCGCAGCTTATCCAGACCCTACTGCAGCAGGCATTGGGTATGGGCCAACCACAATATCCCATGCAGCAGCCTGACCCGCAGCAAAACCTCCTGATGCAGCTGCTCCAATATCAACTATCCATCCAGCAGCAACAGCAACAACAGCAAGCTATTATCCAATCGCTGCTCTCCTACATACAGAAACAAAATGTCGATGCCGCCCAGCTGCAGCATCAATCAGCTGCATTGCAACAGCTGCAGCAGCAACATTATCAGAGCTTGCTTCAGCAGCAACAAGTTGCTTTACACGAACGGCAAATGATTTCTCAACAACCAACCCCTAGTCAGATGATGGCACCACAGCCTAATGTACCACAGCCACCCAATGCAATGCAACAGCAATTCGTGGATCCCCAAGTAATCGAGCAGGGTGCTATAAGGAAGAATGTACCACAACAGAAGTTGCTGGATCCACCTGAAAGATCGATGAATGTGCAGTCGGGTGGATCGGATACGGAGTCGCTACACGGCGGTGCATCGTCCGTTGTGAATTTCAACGTCGGCTCAGCTACTTCATCGACAACGCATTCCCCTCAACAAACCATTTCCGGCAGTATTTCATCTAGTTCAGCAGTATTACAAGGCGGTGGTGTCGCCAAACAGATGCCGTTCGCTCAACCTATGATATCCGCCGCATTGCAAGACGGCCCAAGCGCCCCTGGCACTCCAAAGAATGTCAAAAAGGCAGCGGAACGACCAAATCTAGCGAATTTGGAACAGGCGCTCATAGAAAGATTGCATACTGGCGGAGCCGGAGCGAAGAAGACTATCTTACCTGTTTCTAGTAATGCCACAACACCTAATGTAATGGCACCGTTGCCTGCAACTGCGCGAGTTGATCAACAACCAGCTCCTGAACCCATAGAAACTGCCAAGCCAGAAGCGCCGATAAGTGTACCTAGTGGAATTACCCCAATTAAAGATGCTTCAGTGGCAGAGACTACTGCAGATGTTGGTTCAGAGCTGAAGGTTGCAACGAATGTGAATGCAACAGAAAGCGCAACTAAAATGCCATCTCCGAAAATAAATGAGGAAAAGAAGCCTGAACAATCGACAAAGGCCACTGATGATTCAAATAAGGAACCAAAAGAACAAAAGAATATTCTTGCAAAGGACAATGAAGCAAAGGATGCGAAGACTCCTGCCGCGAAGAAAAGGTCACGATTTTCGGTTACCAAGGTGAAAGAAAGTGTTACACTAAGTGAAAATACCGAGACTACCCCAGTGTCAGAGCCCGAGAAATCGAAAGAAACCAAAGACGCTAAGGACGTTAAATCACCAACTGGGGTTTCGGCACCAAAGAAAGAAGTGCGATTCGATGAGGCAAAAATAGAACAATCAAAGCAAACCGAGAAAAGTGAGCCAGTGACTCAAAAGAAGAAAAAGGGACGATTCAGTGTTACTACTGTGAAAGAGAAAGCTCCACCTAAAGAAGAAACTGAAAAGAGTTCCTCTGAACAAAAGAGTACTGGAGAAGCAGAGAAAAGCGTAGATAGTAAAACCGACTCAAGTGCCAGCAAAGATGCTAAAGATATCGCCAAAGTATCGTTGACAACTGATCTTGCCAATGCATCTCTTTCTCAAAGTACCACGCTCGCAAGCAACACCAATGGTTCCACCAATGCCTCTGTTTCACACGGCTCCACCACCACCACCATTTTTACCACTGCCTCCTCCAATTCTGTAAATAACTCTTCTGTAAGTACCAGTTCTCTTTCTAATGTAACAAGTCATGTTTCAGTACCTCCTCCAACTTCAAGTCAGCATGCCCCATCTAATGGACACCAGACTGATTATACTTTGGGTCACTGTCAATCACTCCCTGTGCTTAAGGAACATAGCTCCACTGATACTAAACTCAATACAAAATCAACTTCTTCCCGTGTATCTCAACTTAATTCTTCGCCTTACGTGCATGGTAGTTCTAACAGTTCTCTTAATTTCTCTCCTCTCTCTCATCAACACCGATCAACGTATACACCTTCGAGCATAATATCAGAATATTCAACAACCAGTCTCTCTCCTGAGCACCATGATAGGTCCGCTTCCAAATCTCCGTTACATGCATCACCCGTTCATTTTCAGCCAATTGCCAAACAAAATATAACGCCTTCTGTAAACACACGCGCTTCGGGTCCCATCAAACCGGCAGCCATGAAATCCCCTAAAATGTCCAACGTACCAGTATCGTCTAGTACAGTATCAGCACATAAATCAAATACGAATCCTCACCATAGTCATCTTCCAAAAGCCGCCAGTCATTCTCATATTTCTGATCTTGATGAATACAAAAGACGGTTGGACAGCGCTTTGCATTGTATCCTTCACATCGACCACTGTCCTTGCCATTTACATAGTCCCGATTTGCACCACGATCATCCTTCCGTACACGATCCTCTCTTCTCATCTGATCCTCATCATTCGAACCATCATACTAACAAAACACAGCTTCATAGTAATACCTATGTACACAAACTTCCCCCTAAACCAATCCCTCTTGTGCGCGAACCATTGGATAATGTAGGCCATCAGTATCAAGACATACAGACAGGTTCTCCACACTCAAACCAAATCCAAGATGGCCGACGAGAAAACCAATATGGCGGCGCCCGTACTGCTTATGGCCACGTGCGTGGCGCACATGCTGCTTTTAGTCCGCCGCAGATCTACGGCATGATGTATGGCTCTCCTCAGGCGATGTTCCCCGCTGTTCCCTGGGCATTACAACAGCACTCTCCAGGCAGAACTAATTCAGCACTTCCGCCGTCTGGCTTGCCCCCGTCGCAGGTGTGTTGCTATGGTGTTCATGCGGCTGAGTTTTAATCCACGGCCCCTCTTTTAAAAAAAAGCCTTTGCCGTGATATCATCAACCATTACATTGTTAACACCTTTTGTATTCATTTGCCGTCTTTGCTTTTTTGCTTATGACTTTTTATATTGTATATAATTCAATCGTTATAATTTCTTGACCCCATGCATTTGAAATTCTTGCTTTGATTCGTGAAATTATTAATAAGTCTACTTAACATTTCTTTGCCAAAACAATATTACAAAGAAACGAGTTAAGTTTAGATATTTTGATTTCCATACTTTTGATGTGATTATTTCAATCCATTTCTTTTATCTTAGTTAGACCAAAAACAATCCTTATTGAATTAAGATATTATATCATATTACATATAATCTTGGACCATTTCAACAATTAGTGTAGTATTCTTAAAGAAAATATCATGTACATATATTTTATCATCTACATACATAAAGTATTTTGTTGTATGTAATAGTATCTCGAAATTGAAGGGAATAACCTGCTTTTCGTGTTGATTTGTATATTTCATACTTAAAATTAACGGGTTCCTAAAAGCGTTTTCATATAACATAACAATGACAGTTTTTAAAGTTTATTTATTGATTATCTTTATCGGTCTTTGCATCAAAACGAATACTCACTTTGATTAGCTGAATTGTCTTAGTTTTGAGTCATAATTACATTTATGATTATCTGATCACGCTGATTTATCATATTTATTGGTCAAGAAAACCATCTCCCTTCTAATATATTTAGGCTACTTAGTATTCATTATCTATATTCATTATCTAATAAGTTCAAGTAAATAATGATTATAAAGAGTGGCTATCAAATTCTACGTCTTGCCTCTCATTTCATAATAGATTTCACATTTTTCTACATGCTTGTTATCCCATTCCAAATTTCTTTGAGTTCCATTTCTACGTTCACATCATTTCAGGAATCTATACGCATGACTTCATTAGCTTGAGGATAAAACACTTTCTTACTCCACATTTTGTCTTTTAAAAGAACGAAGTATGTCAGGAAAGGAATGTGTGTAAGAACGTGTGGTGTTCTTCCTTAAAAATTTGAACAGTCCTGAAAGATAATTAAGGCATTCTTTAATCAAGCGTACGTCCAAATGTAAAACAAGTAAGCACTATACCCAAGTACCATATATCATCCTTCCATATTTACTCACACAGAAGACAGTGACACAAATGTAATCAGTCTTATTCCCATGCCCCATATTTATTAAATAGATTAATGTTTGATTGATTCAGATCATTTTAAAATATAGAGATCAGAAAAATACTTTGAATTGAAAAATGGGTGAAGGTGCTGATTCAACTTGTGAAAAGGTAAAGGAAAATGACTATTTTATAATATTGTGACTTAACATTTGTACAGTACTGTTTAGATTTTTGGACTGTTATCATAACATTTTAATGTTTGTAGTGAAAAAGAGTGAATGATTTGAAAATAAAAACTAGATTATATTCTTTTCTTTATTTCTGAAGTCAATGTGATTTATGTTGTAATTTGAACGATAAAGCTATAATGGACATTATTTTAATAAAGGGCGTATTTAAAGGAATATAGTCAGTCTTTTTATGAATAATGTTTAAACTATTGTTTGAAAAAAAAGTTTGAAAAATGCTTTTGAAAAAAAAACTACATGAAAATGCTTCATTTCATATTATCTGTTTTTGTCTCACATTCATGAATTTAACAAATGAATAAAGAATAAAGCCGAAAAATTATCATTTCTTTCAGAGTGTCGTCACAAACCGTTCAAACCTTAGTGGAAGCCAACAGCAGGAAGATTCTCGGGCCCAGCCACAGCACTCAGCAGGGTAAGAATTGTAGAACAGAAGATGCCAACTTTCTATTTGTCAGTGATCTGTAATCGGCATCGATTCTCAGAATAACTCAGCGTATTTTACATCACTCATACAGTGGGCCATACAAGTAATGTTTCTAGTCATCTAAAATATAATTTATTTTATTTTCAAAAATAGTTCAAAAATTGAACGGACATTTTAATAAATTTTCTGTTTGTTGCAGTAACCAACCATCCCAACCAGCACCTCCGAGTACCCAAGCTCTGGCACAAACAACTACAAGCCAGCCAGTGATAATGCAAGATTCCGGCGCACTTTCGGCTGGTGCAGTATCTACCAAGGCACCACAGCCAAATTCAGCACCTGAGCCAGTCAGAGCTACGGATGCAGTGCACCAACCGAAAACGTCCGAAATAAAACCGGCCGCGATTCCACCGACAAGCATTAATGTACCTGCAGTCACAAGGCTTCAGGAGAATGTTGCAAATGTTGCGAGATTGAACACCCCTCCGTTAGGCGTGGATAAGCCAATCACTCAAACAGCCACTGGTGCGATGCTATCGTCAACTTCTACCGCGCCTTCGGATTTGACAAAGCTACGCGCTAGTTCTGATCCGGTCACACAGGAGCAGGCGCTCGCATGGAGAGAATCGCATGCCAAAGTGCCTCTACCCCAGAGACAGGCCCAGCTTCGACAAGTGGAGAGTGCAGCGCAACTGCATCGGTCGCAGAGCCTTAAAGTATCGTCGTCCAAACCAATGGATGGTGCACCCCCGCGACGCGTCAGTATGGCTGCCACACCGAATGACTCGCCGCGTCAGGGAAGGAGGCATATCACTGCGCATGGATTCCCTGTTGTTGTTAATGAGTTGCCCGTGGTCGAATCATCGCCCGCCGGGGATCACAAGCAAGGTCAAGGCCAGTCGCAGCAGGGTGGTATGGCTAACACACAGGTTTCAGCTGCTCCGCCTCAAAATTTAGTACAAAACCAGCCACAGACACAAGGTGGTTTGAAACCTTCTTCTACGCAAAGTTCCATATCATTGAACTCAAGTGCAGAGCAAACGCAGCTATCACAAGCGTTAGCACAGAATCCGCCTCCCACGTCGGTGCAGAATATACAGAGTGCAAACACATCTATGGGTGGACAACTTAAAGACCCATCTACCATGGGTATGCAGCCTGGCATGTCAAATTTACCATTTGACGGTATGATGCTACCACAAAACATGCCCCCTGTGCAAGGTCCATTGCCCTTTGTAGGACCTATGCCGCCACAGCGAGACCCGTTAATGTCGCAGTATCCCAGCGTTCAATCGCAGTTTGATCAACAGCTTCTTCAGCAACTTCGCAACCAGTATCCTCAACAGAATGTGAATCCCCAACAGCTGATAGCGGCCATGCAACAGAACCAAATGTCTGGACAGCAGGCAAATCAAATGAATCAGGCTGCTCTTTTACAGACTTTGCTTCAACAGCAATTGCAGCAAAATGCCCCTCAACCTCCGCAAGTCGGGATGCCTAACCCTGTTGGACAAAACCCATTATTACAACAGGTACTGGGACTTCAACAGCCAAGTCCCTTTTCGAATCTCGCGTCATCCTTGCAACAACCGGCACAGCCAAACCAAATGACGTTCGGTGGCCCTATGCATCAACAGTCGGCTATGCAGGCCCAACTTCCCCAAATGAATCATTATGGTGGTTTTCACCAAATGCTCCCACAACAGGAACTGAACTCAACCCTAGGCCAGCCACCATTGGGTGCTGCAGGACTTCATAATACAATGGGACCACTTCCACACGGGGGTTCAGTTATGGGGCAAATGCAAGGACTTTTACCGAGTAATCAAGGGCAAAACGTTTTAGTGGGCCAACAAGGATCACCGATGCCATCCCAAGGGGGTCAGACAATGCAGCTGCCCTCACATAATACCGGTATGCAGTGAAAATAAATATTCATTGGGTGTTCAGAGTTTAGAGCTTTAGTTTAAAAAATGTTTATAATATTATAGCTCCCATTGAACATTACGATTAATGTGTCGTAATTTGTATGACCTTTTAGTCTGCATTGGAGTATTTTAAGCATTTCCTTTTATTTTGTCGAAAGGAGAGGTCGCAATAATTAGTAGGTTATTGCATTTCGTATTATTTCGTAAATGCTGGTTGTATATACCGGTACATTGTAAATATGTATGCTACTCTTGCAGATGTGGCTTATGTTGTTACGAGTTAGAAGAGTATTTG
>LQRL01056486.1:1969-19818 GCA_001703475.1 Hydroides elegans
AATTATCTGGTGATATCCAGGTTGCACGTCTTTTGGGTGAGTGTCGAAACAGGGTGTTTGTGATAACTAGACCATTTATTGCGCAAAACTGGAGTAGCTGGGATCCCCTATCTGATGTTTTCCCTAAGCCGTATCTACCGACCGTTTCCGGCCAGTTTTCATGTTGGTCGTTTCCGACTTTTGCGTTGAAGTCACCAAGAATCAAGTAGGAGTTTATTCTCGGCAATGCATTGATTTTTTCTTGTAAAGTGTCGTAGAACTCTTCATATATTTCGTCTTTATAGCTGGAATCGGGGGCGTATATTTGGAAAATAGTTAGTGGTCCATCCGTCGTATCGAGAGTGACGGACATTAGTCTTTAAATCAGTAAACACCAACTTATAGATAGCTATTAATTGTACCATATATGTTTGGTCCCCATGGCAAGCAACGCATGTGCATGAACTGACAATATTAGAGCATAAAAGCTTTCCTTTTCTTTGACATATCTTAAACCACAATGTATGATTTTTAACATAGAATCATAATATCGGAATCCGCTTATTTATAAATATAATATATCGTTATTTGAGAAAGAAACATACTACTATTTTTAAAATTAGCATAAAACGTGCATAGTTAATTCGTGTGCCAATTCAAGGTGATGTTTCTAAAGTAAGATCCATTTACGATAGCAAATGGGCATATTTTAAATGAAAAAAAGCTATACATTGTCTTCACTTTTCAACGCCAACTAAGCTTCTCCTTAGATTGAAGAAAGATTGGAACAAAAATTGACTCATTAAGTGGCGATTATATTAATTATTATCGAGTAATAATATTTTGCATATTGGTTTTGATAAGATTATTGATCTCACTACAAATCTATTTATAATCACAAACACAAATAGACATAAATACAAAAAGATGACTATGAATATATGCATTTTAATGAAAAACGCACCTTTCTAAATTGGAAAGCCATAATGTATATACATGAAAATTTTGAAAACACAATTGTGTTATTTACTACTTATTCAAACGACATTATTGAATACAATGATTTTTTTTAAAATGAAATATAAATATTACCAATTTGTAAAAAGAGTTTTATCATAGTCAATTATGTTAATTGATTTTTTTTGCAGATGTTTTGTTAAAGATGGGAGAGGTTGACTTCTTATATAAATATATATATTCTCAAAAATATGATAAAGAGCAACCTCGACAAATTAAGGCTCCTGTGATAAACCTATCGAATTTGATAGATCTCTTTCTTTAACGTTCTTATAACCTTGGTCCATTGAATACTTGACCCGTTGCTTAATCTATTACATCGATTAAGCTTCCTTTTCAAAATTATCTCCAATATATATATATCACAAAACAATTGACGCTACCATAAATAATTCAGCCAAAAACATCTCTTTGGCCAAGTGCCGTAAGCTTTCCTAAATTTGTCGGACCGATGAGCCAGCCGTTTAACGGGGGTTTAACTTCATTTTCTGTTTATGGTCAAATCCTTTCCATAAAGCTGTACAGACCTCGAGCGCCATTACCACCAAACCTTTGACTCTACATCTATTTCTCCTAAATGTACGTGTATGGAATATCTATGTATATGATAGATTAACAGGCGTGAAAACAAATTATTGGCTGGTGTGTATTTCACGTCACCCACCAGATTAGCAAGTGAAATTTTACCAAACAAAAAACAACATTGTGTTTTTTTTACTTATTTTTCATTGAGGATTTCGATGCGTGCATTCGTCGCTCACATATGTAATTTTCATAATACACTTCATACAGGAGTTAATCATTTACTTTAAAAAGCAAGATCAAGTAATCCTCGAAGTTTAGTGTGAAATCATATTCATTTATATTACCTAATTGAAATCATCCGATCCCCGAGGTTTGATGTGTGATTATATATGTAGTCGGATTTAGGCGTAAGCATTTTGATACATCAATTCAGGGGTGTACTTTAGCGGTCGCGCGGTCGCGTATGCGACTAACTTTTTGGCCACGCGAATAACGTTTCAAAGTTAGTCGCGCCGTACGCGACTAACTTTTTCTCGCTCGTTGGTTATTTTATAGTAAATATACAAATCAACAAAGAATATTGATTTGACGCGTTTAAAATCATCTTCATTATTATTGTATTTTTACGCTCGTGCCTTCGGCGCTCGCATTGCTTCAATCATTCTAATGAATAACTGGATTTTAAATCATTTAATTACACATTAATCATTCAGTTTAAACATTATGTCTATTCATGATTTTAGTTTAGGTGGTCCCACGTAATTTGTCTACATGGTATGGGCGCTTCATTGAATATACCGACAAAAATATATCTAAAATATATGTTCTTAAATCGAACAATATGTGGAAGCAGTCCTGTGCCCGGTGACAAATTCTCTTTCGAGTAAAGCACTCAAAGGTCTTGGCTATAGGTTTTACCTTTGTGTGGCACTCATTCAATTAGAATGAATATTAAGTATAGCAATTTGTTTTCGGCTCGCGCTCGCATTGTAATAATTTTGATACATTTTTTCTAGCCTTGCCTGTATGGAGATACCTTTAAGCAAGATATATTTCTGATGTTTTTTTTGCATTTATATATATATATATATGAAATACTCATATATGAAGTACTGGCCGCGCGACTAACTTTTCCCTTGCGCGACTAACTTTTTTGGACCAGTCGCGCGGGCGCGACTGGATTTTTGACTAAAGGTACACGCCTGCATCATAATAACTTAAATCGCGGGAAATATGATTAAGCAGGTATGGTTGGCTGTCTTTAATGCAGCTGAATGGATTTGGTGTTTGAATAAGGACATAATTTACATTTTTATGGTAATTTATTTTATCAAATATCTAGGGTTGAAACACGTAGTTCGGCGAAGTCTCTTATAAAACTTATATTCCGACCAAGTCCTAAGATATCCACCTTTTAGCCACGGCTTGTGGCTTTAGATAAATTTACAAAGGTAAAATGACAATGTTTTTGTTTTTAACATAAATCGTAAATGATTCTCGAATTTCATTGAATTAAATATATATTCTTTTCTTTAAACAATATTTTTATTTTATTTTATTTATTTGCGTTATGTATGATACGCGGCGTATGAAAATGATAGACTATCAGTACACATTTTAATCTTTGTTACTGATGTATAATTACGAATGATTCTTGTATCTATTTCTATACCTTTTGATATAATCAATATCATGAGTCAATTGTTCTGTTGGTTATCGTGTATGATATGGGTTTGGTCATAACCAGCGTTTAGTTGGAAGTTATTCGACGAGCCTATCTGCTAGTGGAGACTGATCATCTCTGCTTGGGCGCCTTCCATGTTATGTCAGTAACAGTTAGGAAGGCCCAAAAAACTGACGGGAGGAGGACTTCTGATGAAGCAGGCAGAGCAAACAGCGCAGTGGTGAAGTGAGTTCTGTTACAGCCTATGCATTTCATATCTGATTTCTCCACATTCGTGTATTGACAGTCAGGAAAGTCTGACTGGCTTCTAGTTACAGGCTAGGGGACTCCTGGGAGAGTCTGGGTGACGACCAGGAAAGACTGGTATCGAAGAAAGGTTCTAACATTGATTGCCTTGTTTGTTGCGTGGATATTGCCGGTGGGCTCTGAAGGCATGAAAACGGTCTTGTTCACCCATGGGTCTATGTAGTGGCATGAGGTTGTAGTGCAACAACGCAGTTTTAGTAATTTAATATTCGGACATGAGACGTAGAAGGAGCGATCTTCTGAGTTTTAATTTTAAGTATTAATTTTTGCTTCGAAATAGAACAGCAAACACCACATTATAACCACTTCCGATTTGTAAATTCCTTTTAAAGATCGATTTAAGCGTTCATGAGTACACATGATGATACTAACGATTTATATATTTTTAAAGGGGGCAAAAAGGGGTCATATCAACGGTTTCGTGAACCTCTCTGCATGCTCGCTGCGTTCCTTATTTGTCAGCGGGTTCTTAAAGTGGAGACGAGTGCGGCAGTGGATGTGTCGTGAACGACCATCTCGGTGCTTGCGGCGTCGATAGCGGCGAGTGTGTCCTGCTTGCGTGCTTGCGAAGCTGATGACGGCTGCGGCGTCGGGTGTGTCCTTAGCAGTCATATCGGTGCTTGTGGAGCTGATGGCGGTGAGTGTGTCCTGAATGGCCATCTCAGCGACATCGGTAGTTGCGTAGTCAATGGTGGCGGATGTGTCCTGATCGACCATATCGGTGCTTGCGGAGCCGATGGCGGCTGCGGCGGCAGGGGTTTCCTGAGCGGTGTGTATTGGTCGGACATCTCGGTGAAACCATTTCGGTGCTTGCCGAGCTGTCGGAGGCTGTGGCGGCGGGTCTGTCCTGAGCGGACATATCAGTGCTTGTGAAGCTGGTTGCGGCGGAGGCGGCTGCGGAGTCGGGTGTGTCGTGAACGGCCATCTCGGTACTTGCGGGGCTGATGGCGGCGGCTGCGGCGGCTGCGACGACGACAGTTGTTATGTCATCTGAGCAAACATCTCGGTGCTTGTGAAGCTGATCGCGGCGGTGGCGGCTGCAGAGGCGGGAGTGTCGTGAACGGCCATCTCGGTTCTTGCAGAGCTGATGGTGGCGGCGGCGGGTGTGTTCTGGGCGGCCATCACGGTGCTTGCGGAGCTTATTGCGGTGGAGGCGGCGGCGTCGACGGGTGTGTTCTGAGCGGTCATCTCATAGTCATCTCAGCCATCTCATAGCTTGCCAAGCCATCAGCTCGGCAAACATCGCGATGGCCGCTCAGGACACACCCATTGCTGCAGTCGCCGTCGCCATGAGATCGACAAGCACGGAGATGGCCGCTCAAAACGCAACCGCAGCCGCGGCCATCAGATCGTCAAGCCACATCCGCAGCCGATGCAACCAGCTCCACAAAACAGGGCGGCCATCACGGTGCTTGCGGAGCTGATGGCAGCAGCGGCTACGAATATTTCCTGAGCGGCCATCTCTTTGTTTGTGGAGCTGATGGCGGCGGCTGCGGGTTTGTCTTGTGCGGTTATCTCGTTGCTTGCGGATGTAATGGCGGCTGCTGCGGGTGTGTCCTGATCATCTCAACTCATAGATTGCCGAGCCATCAGCTCGGCAAACATCAAGATAACCGCTCAAGACACACCCAACGCCGCCATCAGCTCCGCAAACATCGCGATGGCAGCTCAGGACACACCCATTGACGCAGCCGCCGACGCCATCATATCCACAAGCACGGAAATGGTCGCTCGGGTATGTCGTGTGCAGCCATCTCGGTGTTTGCGGAGCTGGTTGCGTCGTCTGCGGGTGTGTCATGAGCGGCCATCTCGATGTTTGCCGAGCTGACGACAGCGGTAGCGGATGTGTCCTGAGCGGCCATCTCGGGGCTTTTGGAGCTGGTGGCGACGGCGGCGGCGGTGGGTGTGTCCTTAGCGGCCACCTCGGTGTTTTCGGTGATGATATCGGCGGCTGCTGCAGCGGATTTGTCCTGAGCGTCCTAAAAGGTGTCGTGAGCGGCCATCTCGATGTTTGCGGAGCTGATAGCGGTGGCGGTGGTGGAGTCGTCATCCGCATCGAGGCTATAAATAAACAATTATACTGTTCAGGTTTGTTTTTAAACGAAGTTCAGATTATGCTGTTATTATTGATTTGATTTGAAACCGTTATTATATAGCCTTTGAGCTATGAAGTTTTACAATATAATTCGCGGTTCAGCATTCGACATGAAACAATGTCGTGTTCTTTTCAATCTCTTTGAATTTGATAAACTTTTGTATTTAACAATTATGCGAGTGTTATCGCATGGTATGTAATTACTCTTACCCTAATGACGGAGTTGTTCTCCCATGTTTTGTCATCAGCTGCATCCGCAAAGGCTCCCTAAACTGCTACCACTCGGTAGTCACAAGCTTCTTCTGGGGATATGATGATTTGTTGAGCTGCTTCTATGGGGATATCCAATGATTTGTTTACCATTTCCTCCATCACTGTGGCAGCTAGTTTAACAGTCGTCTTCTCCCGTGACTAAATAAAAACAAACATCGCATTATCATATTTATTTCAAAACATTTAACTTAACGAGTATCTTCTAAATATATACTTTTGATTACCTACTTACCAAGGTTGAGGTTTACAACCTGTCATAAAGCGCCACTGGTCCCTACTCAACATCGAGGATGCCATCTCGTGATCTTTTAGGCCAGTGTCATCTCGCAGCTGCTGCACAAAGGTACGTTCCGGCCTTCCTCTTCCACGCTTGCCTCGGTTAGGTTTCCATTACACTAGGTTGTGAGTAGCTTCTTCGGGGTGCTAATAGCAATGGGCAGCTAGCTTGAGTCGTCTTGGTCTCATCGTTTCTGTGGCTTTGAGCACTTCAGCACATAGTTCTTTGCTGCTCAGATGGTCTTTGCAAGTGAACCCCAGTACTGATCTCAGGAGTCTGGTGAAGCAACCATGGATTCGCTTGGCCAATGTATCTGTGAGCGTCCATGCTGCACTACCATACAGGAGTACTGACTCCACCGGTGGGCGAAACAGTCGTTTCTTGGTTTTTCTAGAAAGCGTTGATATCTCCAGATTCTACTCATCTTATTGTGTTCTGCCCATGCTAGGCATATCCTCTTTGCTATCTGCTCTGGTGCTGCTTACAAGGGATCCTAGAAATCATCCACTTCTTCGAGAATAGAGCCGTCACTAGGTTTTGTTTATATTTTGAATGGGCTGTTGAAGGTCATCACTTTGTTTTTCTTAGGGGTTACCATCAGGCCGATTGCCGCTGCCACAGATTCAATTCTATCAAGCAATGTTGCGCTTGTTTGACTTGTTCACTTATCAATACGATATCATCGAGAAAATATAAGTCAGTTATACATTCTGGTGGTATTCTTCCGCTCTGTTGACGTCGTTTCTGGAACCCTAGTTCTTCTTCAGTGTCTTGAAATGGTGACGATAGCGGTGGTGGATGTGTCGTGAACGACCATCTCGGTGCCTGCGGCGTCGATGGCGGCGAGTGTGTCCTGCTTGCGTGCTTGCGAAGCTGATGACGGCTGCGGCGGCGGGTGTGTCCTAGGCAGTCATATCGGTGCTTGCGGAGCTGATGGCGGTGAGTGTGTCCTGAATGGCCATCTCGGAGGTTGCCGCAATGAATGATGGCGGCAAGTGTGTCCTGAACCGCCATCTCAGCGCAATCGGTAGTTGCGTAGTTAATGATGGCGGATGTGTCCTGATCGATCATATCGGTGCTTGCGGAGCTGATGGCGTCTGGGGCGGCAGGGGTGTCGTGAGCGGTGTGTTTTGAGCGGACATCTCGTTCCTTGTGAAGCTGTTGGCGGCGGAGGCGGCTGCGGAGGCGGGTGTGTCGTGAACGGCCATCTCGGTGCTTGCGGGGCTGATGGAGGCGGCTGCGGCGGCTGCGACGACAATAGTTGTTATCTGAGCAAACATCTCGGTGCTTGTGAAGCTGATCGCGGCGGTGGCGGTTGCGGAGGCGGGAGTGTCGAGAACGGCCTACCCGGTTCTTGCAGAGCTGATGCCGGCGGCGACGGCCATCAAGGGGGCTTGTGGTGCTTATTGCGGTGGAGGCGGCGGCGTCGACGGGTGTGTTCTGAGCGGTCATCTCATAGCCATCTCAGCCATCTCATAGCTGCTAAGCCATCAGCTCGGCACACATCGAGCTAACCGCTCAGGACCCCCCACCGCCGCCATCAGCTCGGCAAACATCGCGATGGCCGCTCAGGACACACCCATTGCCGCAGCCGCCGACGCCATGTGATCGACAAGCAGGGAGATGGTAGCTCAGAACACAACCGCAGCCGCGGCCATCAGATCGTCAAGCCACACCCGCAGCCGATGCAACCAGCTCCGCAAAAACCGAGATGACTGCACAGGACACATCCGCAGCCGCCATCAACTGCGGCGGTGGGTGTTTCCTGAGCGGACATCTAGGTGCTTGCGGAGGTGATGGCCGGCGGCTGCGGGTGTGTCCTGGGCAACCATCTTGGTGCTTTTGAAGCTGATTGCGGCGGCGACGGTGGGTGTGTTCTTGGCGGCCATCACGGTGCTTGCGGAGCTTATTGCGGTGGGGGCGGCGGCGTCGACGGGTGTGTTCCGAGCGGTCATTCCATAGCCATCTCATAGCTTGCCAAGCCATCAGCTCGGCACATATCGATCTGGCCGCTCATGACTCCCCCACAGCCGCTATCAGCTCGGCAAACATCGCGATGGCCGCTCAGGACACACCCATTACCGCAGCCGCCGACGCCATGAGATTGACATGCACGGAGACGGTCGCTCAGAACATAACCGCAGCCGCGGCCATCAGATCTTCAAGCCACATCCGCAGCCGATGCAGCCAGCTCTGCAAACACCGAGATGGCTGCACAGGACACATTTACAGCCGCCATCAGCTGCGGCGGTGGGTGTTTCCTGAGCGGCCATCTCGGTGCTTTTGGAGCTGATTGCGGCGGCGACGGCGGGTGTGTTCTAGGCGGCCATCACGGTGCTTGCGGAGCTTATTGCGGTGGAGGCGGCGGCGTCGACGGGTGTGTTCTGAGCGGTCATCTCATAGCCATCTCAGCCGTCTCATAGCTGCTAAGCCATCAGCTCGGCACACATCGAGCTAACCGCTCAGGACCCCCCACCGCCGCCATCAGCTCGGCAAACATCGCGATGGCCGCTCAGGACACACCCATTGCCGCAGCCGCCGACGCCATGTGATCGACAAGCACGGAGATGGTAGCTCAGAACACAACCGCAGCCGCGGCCATCAGATCGTCAAGCCACACCCGCAGCCGATGCAACCAGCTCCGCAAACACCGAGATGACTGCACAGGACACATCCGCAGCCGCCATCAACTGCGGCGGTGGGTGTTTCCTGAACGGACATCTAGGTGCTTGCGGAGGTAATGGCCGGCGGCTGCGGGTGTGTCCTGGGCAACCATCTCGGTGCTTTTGAAGCTGATTGCGGCGGCGACGGTGGGTGTGTTCTTGGCGGCCATCACGGTGCTTGCGGAGCTTATTGCGGTGGAGGCGGCGGCGTCGACTCATAGCTTGCCAAGCCATCAGCTCGGCACATATCGATCTGGCCGCTCAAGACTCCCCCACAGCCGCTATCAGCTCGGCAAACATCGCGATGGCCGCTCAGGACACACCCATTACCGCAGCCGCCGACGCCATGAGATTGACATGCACGTAGTCAATCCGCGGCCATCAGATCTTCAAGCCACACCCGCAGCCGATGCAGCCAGCTCTGCAAACACCGAGATGACTGCACAGGACACATCCACAGCCGCCATCAGCTGGGGCGGTGGGTGTTTCCTGAGCGGCCATCTCGGTGCTTTTGGAGCTGATTGCGGCGGCGATGGCGGGTGTGTTCTAGGCGGCCATCACGGTGCTTGCGGAGCTTATTGCGGTGGAGGCGGCGGCGTCGACGGGTGTGTTCTGAGCGGTCATCTCATAGTCATTTCAGCCATCTCATAGCTTGCCAAGCCATCAGGTCAGCATACATCAATCTGGTCGCTCAGGACTCCCCCACCGCCGCCATCAGCTCGGCAAACATCGCGATGGCCGCTCAGGACACACCTATTACCGCAGTCGCCGACGCCATAAGATCGACAAGCACGGAAATGGTCGCTCGGGTATGTCGTGTGCAGCCATCTCGGTGTTTGCGGAGCTAGTTGCGTCGGCTGCGTGTGTGACATGAGCGGCCATCTCGATGTTTGCCGAACTGACGACAGCGGCAGCGGGTGTGTCCTGAGCGGCCATCTCGGGGCTTTCGGAGGTGGTGGCGACGGCGGTGGCGCAGTCGTCATCCGCGTCGAAGCTGGCTGCGACCTCGTTTTCTGTTTCTTTGACCGTCTATAAATAATCAATTATATTGTTCAGTTTTATTTTTTAAACGACGTTCAGATGATACTATTATTAGTGATATGATTTGAAACCGTTATTATGTAGCCTTTGAGCTGTGAATTTTTACAATTTATTATCAACATATAATTCCCGGTTCGGCATTTAAAATGAAACAATGTCGTGTTCTTTTCAATCTCTTTTAATTTAATAAACTTTTGTGTTTGGCAATTATGCGAGTGGTATCGCATGGTATGTAATTACTCTTACCCTAATGACGGAGTTGTTCTCCACTGTTGTGTCATCAGCTGCATCCACGAAGGCTCCCTAAACTGCTACCACTCGGTAGTCACAAGCTGCTTCAATGGGGATATCCAATGATGTGTTTACCATTTATGTGGCAGTTAGTTAAACAGTCGTCTTCTCCCGTGACTAAATAAAAACAAACATCGCATTATCATATTTATTTCAAAACATTTAACTTAACGAGTATCTTCTAAATACCTTCTTGATTACCTACTCACATAGGTCGAGGTTGTAAATCTCGACCTATGTGAGTAGGTAATCAAAAGTATCATGATCATAAAGCATAAAGTATCTGTCATAAAGCGCCACTGGTTTACAACCTCGAGCTGTCATAAAGCGCCACTGGTCCCTACTCAACATCGAGGATGTCATCTCATGTTCTTTGAGGCCAGTGTCATCTCGCAGCTGCTGCACAAAGGTACGTTCCGGCCTTCCTCGTCCTCGCTTGCCTCGGTTAGGTGTCTATTACACTAGGTTGTGAGTAGCCTCTTCGGGGTACTAATCGCAATGGCTAGCTAGCTTGAGTCGTTTGTGTCTCACCGTTTCTGTGGCTTTGAGCACTTCAGCACATATTTCTATGCTGCTCAGATGGTCTTTGAAAGTAAACCCCAGTACTGATCTCAGGAGTCTGGTGAAGCAACCATCGTTTCGCTTGCCCAATGTATCTTTGAGCGTCCATGCTGCACTACCATACATGAGTACTGACTCCACTGTTGGGCGAAACAGTCGTTTCTAGAAAGCGTTGATATCTCCAGATTCTACTCATCTTATTATGTTCTGCCCATGCTAGGCATATCCTCTTTGCTATATCTGCTCTGGTGTTGCTTACAAGGGATCCTAGAAATCATCCATTTCTTCGAGAATAGAGCTGTCACTAGGTTTTGTATATATTTTGATTGGGCTGTTGAAGGTCATCACTTTGTTTTTCTTAGGGTTTACTATCAGGCCGATTGCCGCTGCCACAGATTCAACTTTATCAAGAAATTTTTGCGCTTGTTTGACGTGTTCACTTATCAATACGATATCATCGAGACAATATAAGTCAGTTATTTATTCTGGTGGTATTCTTCCGCTCTGTCGACATCGTATCTGGAATCCAAGTAGAATATTTGCTTTTGTGTCCGTTTACATTTCTTCCACTGCTCTGACTAGTCTATCTGGTATACCTTATGATCGTAGAATCTTAATCAGTTTACCCCGATGGATGGTGTCAAATGATTTTTTAATATTGATAAAGATAATGATAATGATAGGATTCCTATCTTTGATGCCTTCAATTAAACGTCGGAAGGCTTAAATTGGACTCGTTGCTGTTCTCCCTGATTTAAATCTATTTTGACTTATTCTTAATAGAGGTTCAATTGTAGGACGAATACGATTGAGAATCATTATGTTGTATGTCTTTGCGTCCAAGGAAATTAATCGAATACCTCTGTTATTGTCGAATTTGGAGAGTACACCTGATTTAGGGATAGGGTTTATAGTCATTATGAACCATTGTTCTGGTTTTCGTCCATCTAGTAGAGCCCTGTTGCAAAACCCAAGAATTACCTAGTCTATATTGCATCTATTCAGAACTTCAGGAGGGATATTGCCTTTTCCACATGCTTTACTCTCTGTGATGGAATGCTTTGCTTTGCTCTATTCTTCCTTCATCGATGTTTAATATCTTGGAATATTTGTTCGATTTCTTCGTCCTGACCACGGTTATCAAGGGGGGGGGGTACCAAGTAGACCTTGGAAATGCTTGAACCAGTTCGCTGTTCTGCCTTCTTTGGT
Organism: Hydroides elegans; assembly: GCA_001703475.1. Lineage (NCBI taxonomy): Eukaryota > Metazoa > Annelida > Polychaeta > Sabellida > Serpulidae > Hydroides > Hydroides elegans. The sequence goes on from LQRL01056486.1 coordinate 13,891, forward strand.
ATATCCTTCTATATGCCCTTTTCTACTTACATTCCGTCCACTTATTTCGTTTATCGAATTTCAACTCGATTTGTATTGACTATTATGCTGTGATCTGTCTATCTGGTATATCTTCGTAGATATGTTGTCCTCTGCTATTTAATCGTATTTCGTATAAAGGTTTGTACTTGTTATTAATACGATAATAAATCAAACATCTTTCACATTCATTTCTATCTCATCTTTAAATTTCTCCAAAATGATTGTTATAAAATGCATTCAATGATCATCACTGTTAAAATAAAAACCAACCAATATGAAACTCGCACCTGTTCATTCAATCCCTCTTTGAGTGCGTCCAAATTCTGTTTCATTGCATCAACCTACATATTAATATGAATTGATTTTATTCATATATGTAACATATTATTTGTAACAATTTAACTGTAAAAAAATGTTTGGCCACTTGCAAATTTCAAGATGAATGACCAATTTAATAAAATTGAATGCCCTTTTTTTTTACAAAACGTCAATCTTAAAACTTAACACATTGTTGCGGGAACCTATTGGTACTATAGCATACATACCTTAACTCGATTTTGCTCTAATCGACCTTGCAGTACGGCGATTTGTAGAGCCTGTTTGTGACCTTCAGCCCTAAAGCGCTCGTTGATATGATGTGGCTGTAAAATATAAACTTTTGAGTAAGTATACATATATATGTTATTGAAGCGATCTGTCATACCATTTCAAACGGATTCACTTTTCATAAAAATATGATGTTCTTATCTCATCATGTTTCCCTACGCTGTTAATATTCCATGCTCTTCCAAATATTTTAAGTTTATTCTTACAACTTTTTGAAAAATATGATGTGGGTTGCCCTTCATATATGAAATAGAGTTTTACAAATGAATTTAAATATAATTTTGATTTATTTCCAAACAAGGGTATGACATATGAACTCAATGCAATACTATTAATCAAACTTTTAACCGATTTAAAGGATATTTTCTCAAAACAAGGCATCGTAGAGGGCAAACCCCCCAACCTTCCATCCTCCCGCCCATTTCATGTTCTACCTTTTTTCATTCCCTCTTTTGTGTCCTTTTTTACTATCTCTCTATTTTGTTCTCTCATTTCTCATTGATTCTTCAAATATATAACTTTTCGTTTTGCATATGGACACCTAGTCGAAGTGCTTCTGATATTACGCGATTCTAATATTCTAGATATTTCAAAAGAACACCAAACCATATGTATTAAGTACAAAAAAGCAGTTAATGCACTAGGCAGAATAATTGTAAATTTTATTTCCATCTATTAATTTATTCATATTTATTATAAAGCGTCGGGATTAGCATAACATATATATTTCTCTCGGTGGAAAAACAGCTGATAACAACTTTGAAAGTTTGAAAGTTTGAAAGTTTATTTGCCAAAAAACCCTTATATTAAGGACACAGTGGACAATTATAAAACATGCATACAATTCATACAAAATGAAGTCCTAAAAACTACATTTAGAACTAAAACATTACTAGATCTTAATAAAGCACTCAGAAATATACATTTTAACGTGTTTGAACTATCTATAACAAGACATTTAATACGTACAAATTTGCTGAGATCCATTAATTTAACACGACTTTTGGTAGACATTATACAGGCGATAGTTGGAGTATTAGGGTTTAAAAACACATATTTACCAAGCAGTTTTTTTACGTTCATCTCTAAAAAAGGGTATACTAATAGTACATGAAATTCATCTCCAACATCATTACGATCACACAGCGAACATATTTGATTTTCGCCATTATTTTGATTACATATTACAGCTTGTGATTTGTTATTCCTACACCTGAATTTAAGCATAGTTAAAGCAGCAAAAGTAGGTAGTTTTTTAAGATAGATTTCACTATCAAAACTAGATTTATACATTCTATATATTACACAACTAGATGAATCCATAACTTTACTTTGCCAGATAGATATATACTGGTCTTTAATACGTTGTGTGACTAGACATTTGAACCAATTTTAATGTTTTACCGTAAGAATTCCTTGAGTTAACCAAATAAAGGACAAACCAAGCTGGTCAAGACTAGATTTTACATAAATAATCCTTTGACTGACAGGACCTACGTTTTGATTATTCATTTCAAACATTATGTCGTACAGTATTTTGCATAATTTTCTATCATTTTTACAGGTAACTATTCTGAACCAGAAATTAAGCACTCTGGACCTTATAACCTCACTTAGCGGCAATTTACCGAGTATCCTCCAAGTAGCATAGCAGTATTTGTAGATTTTTTGAGCTTGAGGACATACTTATAATAGCGAAGCTGACTTCGAGAAACAATATCACACCCAAAGGGTCCCCAAACCTCACAGCTGTACAGAGCTACTGGTTCTACTAATTCATCAAAGAGATCAACTTGAATGTCCAAACTAAGTGATAACTGTCTAGCCTTACAAATGACACTGAAAATACTTTTGTTTGCCCGTTCTGCCGCGTAAACCTGACACTTTTTGAGAGATCCATTTGAGCATAAATTAACACCTAAGTACACAAAATTATCGACTACATCAAGTAACTGTCCATTATACATGAAAATTGGTTTATTTCTTATTTTGCCTTTACCAAATATTACAACTTTAGTTTTTTTCTGGATTTACACGGAGATCCCAAGTTGTACAGTACTCCGACATAGCGTTTAAAGCTAACTGAAGCTCGCGTTCATTTTCCGCAAGTATAAGTGTATCATCAGCATACATAAGTATAAACAAACGTAGAAAAACCTCAATATCATCATCAGATAACTCATTTCGTACACAATCAGATAAATATGTTAATCCATTGTATTTATTAGATAGAAATTGCTGGAGATCATTCAGGTATATAGCAAATAGCAAGGGTGACAGATTTTCACCTTGTCTAACTCCCATTTTGCAGGCAAAGGCCTCAGGAGATAGTTTACCGTTAAGTTTAATCTTAGACTTAGCACGGTCATACAAATTGTATATTATATTGAGAAATTTGCCTGCAACATGCTCTCCAATCAGTTTCTGCCACAACATTGTTCTATTAATAGAATCAAATGCCTTTTTATAATCAACAAAAGCACAGAATAACCGTTTATTTTTAGCACTATACAAATCTATTAGCATTTTTAAAGTGAATATATGATCCTGTGTACTATTTCCAGCTCAAAAATCTGCCTGTTCCTCCCCCAAAGCACCAATTTCTTCAAGATAATTATTAAGCCTGTTATTCATAATAGCAGTAAAGAATTTACCCATACAACTTAGAAGTGTTGTACCTCTATAATTATCAGGATTTGATGCATCACCTTTTTTCTTATAAATTGGTACAATAAGCCCAATAACCCATTCTGCTGTAATACGACCAGATTGTAACACAAGGTTAAATAGAGTAACTAAGGTATCTCCAATAACAGGTACAGATTTTTTAATAAATTCATTTAGCACACCGTCACAGCCAGAGGATTTACCATTTTAAAGCATATTGACTACCTTATTTAACTCAACTATAGTAATATCTCTATGAAGGCTATTATTTACACTATAACTTCTGTATAGATCATTTAAATCAAAATTGCACTCAGCATCAGTAGATGAACTATTTAATTTACTGAAATGATCAAAGAGCTCTGACATTTTTATTTTATTAGATACACTGGCTTGCGAAGTGCCACCATTAATGATATTCCAATATTCTTTAACGTTATTAGAACGCAAAACTCGTAACTTTTGATTAAAATCACGTTTATATTTACAATAAGTTTTTTTTAAGTGTATGTTTATACATTTTGCTTTTGTTTTGAAATTCTAAGACAGACTCAGCACTGTTATTAATTCTGCATTGGTTTTTAGCGGCATGAAATTCTTTACGCTTAATTTCACAATCAGCATTATACCATGGCTTACTAGGTTGTAGCCTTTTTTTCTTATTATGTCCTGTTTTACGTATTTTGACATTACCATTTTATTACATACCTGTATAAAGAACAAATAAGAAAAAAACCTAGAGTGTGATAATTCCCAACGTCTTCACTATAGCCTCGTTTTCGACTTATCGCCCACTCTACGTCAAATTGCGTCAACTTTACGTTTTGAGTACATGTAGTTAGTAAAAAAAGCAATTTTGAGCGTATTTTATTTAAAAAATGGCACCATTTGGATGTAAGCAGTGGTGTTTGAGCATCCGCGACGCCAAACTCTATTTGCAATTTTAAAGATCGATAAATCGATCGTTTTAGGTATGTGAATAAGTGATGCCAGTTGCATGAGCACACCTTGGCCTAATGGTGTAGGCGTTAGCTTGCGGTGCCAGAGGTCCCGCGATCGAGCCTCGCCTGGGCTTGATTTTTTTAAAGAATTTTTGTATGAATAATCAAATAGATAATGATTTGTTTATAGCATAAATTAATAATTGCTATTGCTTGTGAATAAAATTGACTGATTATTAAGTTTAAAACAATGTCTACTGTTCCGCCTTGACAATTTGACAACCACACAAAAATGTCGCAAAAACACTTATTTATTCATCAAAAGTAAAGACTTTGTCAATAAATCTTGTAGTTATTATGAAAATATATCCTCAATAGTAAATTAAAGGCTATATGATGACAGATTTTTTTTTTCATAACACCTTTACTTGGTTTCGAACCTGGGCACCCGTTGCATCTCTAAAATCGAGGAAATTACATGGGTTGCAAATCGAGCTCAATGATCACATTTCTATTATGATATTAGTAAAATTAGAAAAAAAATCATACACAATATAGAATAAACTTGCCATGTTTCAAATTTTAGATGTTTTTGTCCAAAAATAAAAGAGTTATTAATGATCAAAAAATGTAAACAAACGTTGTTAAGTGCGAATGACGCAAAATACATGCTTGATCAACGCTCTAACCGACTGAGCTAACGTGGGAACCTGCATTTGAGTGGCGAAATTAATATATTTAAATCAATTATCTTTCATTGCAGATATGTAATAAAAGGAACACGCCACTCGATTATATATTGAGATTATATATTGAAGGGAATTATAACACTCTGTCAGCCAAATCTAAACTCACACTTCGGGTTCGTTCAGATTTGGCTGACAGAGTGTTATAATTCCCTTCAATATATAATCTCGTGACGTGTTCCCATTATCTACAGCAGCCTTAGTGAGAACACTAACAATGTGATTTGAAAAATCTTGAATTGAATCTAATGAAAAATCCTTTCTTCTAACACCTTTTGCATATCATTATATATAGTATCCACAGTTTCCAGGTTTATTATACCAGCAACATATTTAGTGTTTTTCTCGGCCCATCTGGTAGTTTTTACATCGCAATTATCCTTGATTCTCGAGTCTTCTTTAATTTCTTCGACTTGATAGGTAATATTATCAATAAGTTCGGTAGCTTTTAATTCACAATGTAGCCCACAATGAACATCCGAGAACAAATTGTTAAAAGGTAAAACCTTGAATTGAGATACATTGGATAAAATTCTTGGTGACATGGGTATATAATTTGTTTAACTTATGACTTATGAATCCGTCCTCATCGAACTTATCAGAAAGCTTTACATTAGACCATTTTTCCAGAAAAAGTACTTTATAATGCTGTTATGTTAATATTTGACGAAAATTGAAAGATAATTTAATAGCGATTTTGTGTATTTCCTGTTGGGATTGTCTCCAGGTAAATAAGAATTTAAATAAAATTTATATTATCGCAAACTTTGAAATTAATATTGTGCAATTCTAATTGTGACGCAATAATTAATTTGTTTTGCAACTCCAGCAATTGATTAATGGCGTTACAAGCATACTGTTCCTTATTATTGTTGCGAAATATAATTTTTGCACATCAATTGTTTGCGTCATTCCCCCCCCCCCCCCCCCAAAAAAAAAAAAAAAAA
>LQRL01056493.1:0-13242 GCA_001703475.1 Hydroides elegans
ATAGATATATATATATATATATTTGATTCATAAGGCATGTGTATAATAGCGCATATACAAAACATATGAATGAAACCTTCAAACAATTATTATAAAGATATAAGCAATTAAACAGTTCATGCTTGAATAATTGATTTGTTTCGTATATAATTTTGGCGACATTTTGTAACACTCTGAATACCAGTGTAAAACAATTAAGATTTTATATTGTTACATACTGCTAAGGATTGTAAAACGTAAGGATGATGATCTTACAAGATATTAACTCAAATGAAACGGTTGGCTACGAGTCGTTTGATGACATAACATTTTTCACCTCAAGAGAACAGTCTTATGGAGTGTGTGCTTTTGCAACAACCTCTAACTGCATTGGTATTGTTTTATCTGCTTTAATATGCTTTATCATTGCGATCAAGAAGCTTTTCTCTGACCCATTGTTTACTTTTCTCTTTTGGTACTTTGCATCTGAATTAATACACGGATTAGCATACATGGTTTCCATCATAATATCATGTTATGTTAATATAACAATAAATAAGCATATTTGTACTGCTATTGAAATATGTCTTTTATGCAGCGGAATAACAAGCGTGATTTGGCTTAGCCTAAATGCTATTGTCAGGGCTGTATATTTTGTTTATCCTTTCAAGTATGTCAGATATGTAACTGAGAAAAATAGCTTGATTTGTATTACCACAACTTTTATTTGGGCATTGTTTTGTGTTGTCTTAATGGGTGGTTATACATATCGTCGTCCGACATTTACCAATGATTGTAAAGAAGGAAATAATATATCTGGTTATTCCATGTTAATTTTCATTCTTCTACTCGTGTGCATGTGTATTCAAATATACTGCCCTTATCGAATATGGCGTTTAATGAAATCTCAAATAGCAAGTCAAAATGCATTATGTCTCCCAGCAAATATTACTGAGGCCATGTCGATTTCAAAGCGCAAAACATTTCAAATGCTGTTATTTATTTCGGGTGGATTTTGGATATTCTATATTCCGACAATTATTGTTGATGTCATTACAGGTAGGGTAATGCGTGCCAATTTAAGAAATATGCCATCAAATCAACTGGAGCATAGCGTTTTGTTTTCTGTTTGGCCATTAATGAATAACATTGCAAATATAGCACAACATACATTGCGGTCCGCTGTTGCTTCTTGCTGTACTCTAATTAGCTGCCCTCCAATCAAAAAGGCTATTCATGACATAAAAAGACGATGTAAAGTAAACGTTGAACCTATTTAGAACAAATAAAAAACTGTTCCAGCTTAAGAACTACTTATTGGCTCAAGAAAATTCTTAATATATTATATGGGTTAGACTATCTAATTATAAAGACGATGTATAAAACATGTATAAATGTTATATTTTATATATGATGTCATTTTGTGTATCCTTTCAAGCATATATGATATGTTTATAAGACAATGTAATCGCAAATATAACGAAATATACATTGAGATCTGCTGTTGCATCTTGTTGTACTCTAATTAGCTGTCCTTCAATCAAGCAAGCTGTTTATGGCATAACAAGACGATGTAAAGCAAATGTAGAACCTATTTAGAACAAATGAAAAAAAAACTATTTCAGCGTTGAAACAACTTACTGGCTCAACATTATTATTGTTATATATGGGTTAGATAATTTCAATATAAGGAGTTTGAACGCTTGTTGAATTGAATTGATATATATACAATATATAAATATATGATATTTATTTAATGTATCCTTTCAAGTATCTAGTATATGTTTATAAGACAATGCTATAGCAAAGATAAGGAAACATACATTGAGATCTGCTATTGCTTCTTGCTGCATTTTGACAAGTTTCCCTCCGATCAAGCAATCCATGTTTGACATGAAACGACAATGTACAGTCAATGTAAAACCGATTTAAAACACATTTTTCAAAATTGCATTAAATAAATTATTTTGTTACCATTTGTGTTATTAATGTTACAAATGCTTTCTGTAAGTTTGGAATAATGTCATGTTTATGAATGCAAATATAGCAATACTTATTGTCTGCACTTTGTTAGCTGCCAACCACTCCAATTAGCTATTTATGGCATACTAAGATGATGTAAGGTAAATGAGCAATTGTTTTAAACTATATGTTTTTTTAGAAAACAGGTCTCATATTTGCAATACATATTTTTTTTTTCAGCTAAACACTTCTTACGATTTAAAACAATTTATTCATGTAATGTATAGGCTCATTATTTTAATAAATAGATTTGGTATTCCTGTTGAATGTATAAAGTTTATCTGTTATAAATGTTAAGTGCCATCATTTTATCTTGAATATTTTTATTATTGTAATTATAACTCGTTTGACATTTTAGATATGGGGTTAAGGCTTAAACGTATAATTGTGTGTATAATTGCTATTTGCTGTGTCCTATTAAGTAGGTTATCTATAAATTGCAAAGATGAAATATGGTCAATTGGGAATCAATTAATACCAAACCTTTAAAGAATACACTGTTTAAATGATTAAAATACTAGAGCCTTTGACAAGAATATGAATATATTTGTTGACTTTTGTGGTCCTTACTATTTAAATACATAAGATGGTACGATTGTTCAATGCAATAATATTGTCTTTAGTATATGATAGCGTTAATTAACGTTATATTTTAAAGGGTTATCTCCATGATATTATGATAACGTTTAATGCAAGCAGGGGAATATAACTATTAGAACATTTGACAAGAACATATTTGTTGACTTTATTTAGTCTGACTATTTGAATAGATAATAAGGTATTGTTCAATGCATAAATATTGTCTTAAGGTATATGTAAAATTTTAAAAATGTTCTTTAATAAATGTATTAATCGCGATCCGATCCGATTTTGATGTAAGTTAATGATGTAACATATTCCATGATATTGTGATACATATAGTCGATACATATGTGGTATTGTGAGATAAGTATTTTTTTTTCATATTTTGTGAGTCATTTTATTTATTTAAAAGACCATGGATTCAACATATGAATGAACATTCTATCACGGCTGCTACTAATTACAATAATACAATACAATACAAAAATATTTTTTTTTATATAGCCTTTGATGTATCATAAAAGCGCTGTACAATGTAAACTGCATTAAAAAGCACAACTAAAATAGTATGTTTTCTTATTTTTCAATAAACTATGTGTGTTGTATTTACAGTTTTATTGCACTCATTAATTCTTCGGGATAAAATAACAATTAATTTGTGGATAAGTACGTTTTCTTTTTCAATTTAGGTTGAAATGTCTTTCAATGCCTAATGATTGAAAACATTTCGAAAGTGTACATTTAGCTCGACCCACCTATAGACTTATTTAATGAATCCATAGAAACCATACTCTGACCTAAATTGCAAATAAACAGGATGGAAATGAATTATGAAACAATGAGGACACAAATATAATGGATATATTTAGTTTTCTTATTTTGTTTTGTATGCCTACACTCATCAGGACTTCATTCTCACTTCATTACTTTCTATGTCAGCATGATATAATGAAGACGTGCTATGCAAACAGAGAATAATTTCCTACATAATCTAGAATATACCTTATCATTGAAATCGGGTTTCAACCTTAGTAGAAAATCTGAAAAGATATAATCATTGCACCAGAGTCGCTTGTCTCACGAGAAACAATAACAACGAAACTGAACAATGTTTGTGAATATATAAAATAACCACTCATAATCACGATTTGTTTATCATTAACACATTTTTGTAGTTACTTTTTTATTTCAAAATGTGAACTTTATTCGTAATTCATACAATATCAATGACTTTATTTTCCCAGATACTATTAATATAATATCAATGAATATATTTCCCAGATACTTTATATGCTATTTAAACTTATCTTTGTGATATCTTAATTATGAAATTAATTAGGATGATATATTATTGCAATTAAATCATAAGGATACTAAAATTGACCATAATCTGTCCTTCATGTCTAGAATAGAGTAATTGGGCATCCAATCTTACGGAAGTCATACTCTGTTAATTCCATTAGCAATTAATGAAAGAGCGAGATGCAATTACAGTACACATAGTAAACATATCCTTCAATTTTCATTCAGTTAGTACATCGGCAGAGCATTGTTTATTCAAAATACATATGAAGCCACAATACATTTTAGTACGATGTCTACATTTTGTGTGTGTGTTTTAGTCACGATTATTTTCATTTTTTACCATTAAGTTATAGTATCTGGGTTAAGTAAAATTTTCTAATTTATTGGCTTGTATCTATATGTTTTTATACTATATGTTTTTATATATGTACTCTATGTATCTGAATGTATCTATTTGAGCAAATATGCACAATGCACAGCAATGTTGAGCATCAACCTCTGAATCGCGTTATTATGCAGTAGATTTTTATGTCATCAAAATAGGGTTCACTCACTATTGGAAATATCTCATATTAATTGATAATAAAATACTTTTCACGTCAAAATAACCATTGCTTTGACGTTTTTTTCTGTTTACTTTGATACTCCAAAATCAAGGCAATGATATCAAAATATGTCAACAGTTGTTCGTTGAATTGTATTCTTTTGCGAAAAGCTTTTTCTTTGTCTGGAGAAAGACGATATTCTTAATAACGCATTCTGCAGCGTTGTGTAATTGTGAACTTGTTAATTATAATACAAAGGAGCCTCATCACCCTGATAGATTATGTGAAATGATATTTAACGGTTGCAGTAAGTCCAATCTGTTTAATGCAACAAAAAAAACTAATAATATAAAGGCCTCTAAACTTTTGTTCGAAGAATTGTGCTCGTTTGCGAAAAGCTTTTATTTTGTCTAAAGAAGGACGTCCTCCTTATTAAATCACTCTTCAGCGTTGTGCAAACGTTAACTTCGCTAGAATGCAAGGAAGGCTCGTTATCTCGATAAATTATGTTAAATGATAATCAACAGTAGCATCAAATTCATAATAGAATGAACAACAATGTAAAGTATTAATAACATTGCTTCAATAGACGTTGTTTTTTCCAGAAAGTTTGCTTTTAGTCTGTACAGTTGTGAAATATCTTTCTAGCTCATATATACGTTGTAAGACATGTTAATCAAAACACGTACCATTTTTCCCTTCAATATTATCAAAGTCAATATTGCTAGTATGCAAAACAGCCTCGTCGCATTGATAAATAAATTATTTTACACCATAAATGTACATATACACTCGAAGCGATATACTATGTGATGATATATATATATATTACACAACACAATTTACAAAGATGTTGTACCCAACACTGATATGTAATTGATATGATGTAATAGCATACGCGTAAATACTATTCTAACACTTTATTTACTTGCACTTTGGGTACCACAGTAATAAAATCGAATGTCTGAAATAGTAGCAGGATTTAATATAGTTATATGAAATGCATAAAGGTGGAAGCATATAAAGATAGCACAAAAAATATATGCTCTTTTTGATGCCTTTGTCATGTTTTGCCTTCTTAAGGCATTTGAGTCGTTGATTTGGGGACTTTTGATAAGAAATTGTTATTAATACCGTTTCTCGTTGACAAAACGTAATTTTCTAACGTATGGTGTAAAAATTAACTGCCGAGAAATAAAATCGACTTATACGAGAACGTTTTAGACTGATATCCCCATATCATTTAATACATTTCACTAGACTTTTGATTCTCAAAGACTTCTACACGTTTACTTGGAGTTTGGAAAAGTGCATAATAAACCGATTTTAGTCTATATAGCATCAACAATACGAATTTTGTGCTAGGTTTATTTTTTTAATTCCATTTTAAGTTTTGACGGACAAGTGATGCCTCAAGTTATTCCTAAAGCCACTTTGACACTAAGTCATGTGGGTTTATTATAATGTACTGGTCTAATCCAGGAGGTAAACAACGTTGATTTACACCTACCCATGCATTTGGCACCATGGCCTTACGAATGACATTTGCAGCAAGTCGTTTCAAGGACAAATGGCTATGTGAGCGTCTCACGGTAAGATAGGTCTTCAGCTCATTATAAGCTCCGGCAATAGGGCTGAAAGCTGCGGCCGGTAATCCACTCTCAATCAGAAATGACAGATATTGTTTCTGTATTTTCTTTGAAATGTATTTAAATGTAAGAATGGGGGATGGTAATCTGGTTTTGATGATGAGTCACCCCCGGCTGGGTTGATATAGATGGCTAAGATAACACTGTTGTCATTGCTCAGAGCACACGCTAGTGGAATAAGTCCTGATGCACACTGCGTGTTAACCCGAGCGCCATATTTGATTAGGACTTCGCAGCAATTAAGCAGGATTTTTGTATCCCCTACTGTTGATAAACAAAGGCAATGGAGTGCCGTTTGACCGTTAGCATCCCTCAAATTAACATCAGGATGTGCTTGCAAAAGATGGGTTACGATATCTTCATTCCGATTTTCCGATGCGACATGTAGAGCGGCTATTTTTTTGCCGTGCCGTTTTTTGTCGAACCTAACATCGCTCCTTGGGTATACTAGCGTATTTATGTGGGCTCCATTTGCGATAAGGTAGCGTACCGATTCAAGATTGGAAACGCTAGCTGCTCTATATAGCAGAGTGACCCGATCGGAATCAACACTATTCACATCAAGATTATCCCCAAGTAATATTTTTAATATTTCTATTGTTTTCGAATTGAGATTTACTCGGCGAATAAAGCCGTCCGCCTTGTGGGTTCCTTTCCGTCGAAGAAACTGTGTAATTTCATGTTTATTTTTGGATGTCTGGACCAATTCCAATGCAGTCTCACCATTCTGATTAGCCAACCAAAGCCTTCCGAAATATCGGAGAAGCATACCTATGATAGTTATATTTCCTAATGAAATCGCGATATGAAGTGAAGTAGAAAATGGAGGATATACTTCTGTGTCATTGATTCTTATTTCGTTAGCGGTTGTCCAATTTGTAAACAAACCTGTCGCACATAATGTGTGTTGTTTGCTAGTGAGTAAGGCCTTAACAATCCCCTCATTTTGAAAATGTGTCGCGAGTGTCAGCGGTATGCAGCTGTTCCTGCTTACACCGCTGTTAAATTTGATATCTTGTTTTAGTATATACTCGACTACTTTGATACTCTCCTGTCGACTATTACGAGCATACTTATGCAGTCCAGTCTCAAGTGTATCCGGGCATTGGAATTGAACATATCCATCACATGTCTCACTTATATTTTTCGCCTTTTGGAAATCACCGGTTTTGCAAGCATCTAGAAATTCATCACGATATTCATCAAAGTTATTCATTGTTATAGAATGTCAGTTAATACAAGATCAATTTCACGAAACCTAGTGTTTTCTGCTGAGTATCATGATTTATCCACAAAAGAAATAGAGCAACAACATAAATGCATAGCACAAATGAAGACCATTTTTTTATGTGAATATATGTCTATCGTGCACAACTAATGAATACAAAAATGTGTCGCAATCTTTTCTTGAACCTAGTTTACCAAGTCAAGTACCTTAAGCGGTTCCTATCGTAAGATAACAATTGGACTTTTGAACACTTGATAATGAACTGCATAAGTTTGCAAAATTTAGAACGTAGAAGTGGACAAAACATCAGTACACTTGTCGAGTATATACAATTAGGTATACAATTAGGCCGCTGCGTTAATAGGCACAACTGCATACCGTTGATGCTCGCGACACATTTTCAAAACAAGGCGATTGTTCGAGTCTTATTAAATCAACCTTCAATAGGTGCGATCTCATTATTGACCACAAAAAAACGAAATAAATATAAATTACACCAACACATATGCTCCATTTTCTTCTTCATTGCATGTATCACTTTCATTAGGAAACACCATAGATAATCTTCTCAAAAATGATGCAAGGATTTGGATGGCTTATCAGAATGAAGAGACTGCATTAGAATTGGTTAATGGAATGTTTGGTATACTCAATGATTTATCCCAATAGTTGTATTTTAAAGTGTGATTTGTTGTTTATTTTAATAGGCAATGTAATGTTCGAGATATCTAAAGATAACACATGTTGTTTTTTCTTATATTCCTTTAATGGTCTTCATGCTTTCCTAATCAAATAATGCATATCAGATCCGGTTTGTGGTGTGACAGCATACATGTACTCATATAATACGCTGTTAATAGCGATAGTAATACAATGCTCTTTAATGATGAACATAGATATATAAGGTACCATTCATTAAATGAAGAAATTACAATTAAGATGTCTAAACTAAACGCGAAATAAAACAGTTGCTTCGACTGAAAAGTTCTTTCGGGGCGGACGAATATTTTCGCCGAGCAGGTCTTAATTAACAAAAAGCAATAGATATATTAAAACACTACCTAGCGACGACCTTGATGTGAATAGTTTATATGCCGATGGGGTTACACTGCTCTAGAGAGTAGTAGGCGTTTCCAAAACTTGAATATGTACGCTGCCTCATCACAAATGGAGCCCACATAAACACGCTAGTATTTCCAAGTGGCCATAGAATGTTTGAAATTGAAGGGCATGGTCATTAAACGTTCACTCTAAATGTTGCATCGTAGACTATAATAGGCAGGTAGATATCATAACCCACCTATTGCAGGCGCAGGCATATGTAAATTTACAGGATAGTAGAGGTCGAACGATACTCCATCAACGGTATGTGATACAAAAATCATATTTAAAAGCTACAAAATTCTAATCTAATATAGCGCTTGGGTTAACACGCAGGAATTATTCCAATAGCGTTTGCCTTGAGCAATTGCAGCAATGTTATCTTGACTATCTATATAATCTCAGCCGGGGGTAACTCATTATATAAACAGTTCAAAACGAGATTGCGATCCGCCATTTGTACGCTTGAATACATTCCAGAGAAACTGCAGAAACTTTAAATATTATTTCTGATTGAGAGTGGATTACCAGCCACAGCCTTCATCCCTATTACTGGACCTTATAGCAAGCTCAAGACCTATCTTTCCATCGACCTATCTTTCCATTTCCAACGCTCGCATAGCGTTTTGTCCTAAAAACGACATGTTGCTAATGTCATTCGTAAAACCATGGTGCCAAATGCATGGGTAGGAATAAAAAACATTTTTGTATAAAACCCGGGACTACATCAGTGCATTATAATGAATCCACAGCAGTTAGTGTCAACGTGGCTTTAGGAATAACTATGTAGAAAAGGTGACCATGGTATTGAGACAATTTGCTAGAATATTTAGATAAATGATGTGATATCTTTAAACTTCTATTTTCTAAAAAAAGGGTGAACATTACTATTTCCATACATTATCATTCACAATTTAAATTATATATCTAATTACTAATAAAACGAAGCAGTTACTTCACAATAGCGGATTTAAAAATGCATTCGAGCATGGAGATATGACCATCGTATTCCGAATCAAGCGTTTTTTATGATTGAACCATGTAAAGAGGAATTCTACAATGTAGTCTTTTATCGAGGTTATGTGAGAGAGTCTATGCTACACCTGTAATATGCACCTTTCACGTGTGAAGTGCATGCACATCAGAGAGTGTCTATAGGGTTAATAAACTTCTATGCTACATATTGTTCAGTACTCTATCGACTATTCTAATAAACACTCTCTATTTCTTTCTCCTCAACAATATTGACAGTATTGAGATTATCTACAAGTATCTAGAAATTGTTCTACGACATTTAAGTAAAATTTATTGGTTAAACGTAAACGTTGATATGAATATGATATCAAATGTACTTAAGGTTTAGAAATAGATTGGGTCACGGTTTATGAATCTTCAAAAAATGGCTATGAACCCGATTCTACTTAATGAAGGCGTGTAAAACATGGGTAGGAAATAAACCGAGATAAAATATCCCACTTAATGATGAAAATAAAAAAGAAAATTATGCGGAATTCATTTGCACTATTGATCACCCTTGCTCCATGCTTTAGCTGAGAAAATAAACTTGCAGATATGCTCAGTAAAGGTGTGCGTTTTCATGATTTTCCCAAGACGTCGTTATCTCCTTAGTGTAATTCCCAACCCCTCCCCTCCACCCCAGTTTAACCCCATGTTTCCACGGATTTCAATGACATTATCCACTCAGGCATTACTATCTCGTGAATAAGTCTAGTCATTAAGGTATTTTTTATCATCTTATGATAGAAAATGGTTGGTTAAGATAGGACTGTTTTGTTAAATTGTTGTTGTATTCAATCAATTCGTTAAAATAAGTTTTTAACACTATTCTGATGTTTCCTTCTCACATCATTGCACCTGTTGTTTACATAATTATGTTCGTGTTCATGACGTTTGAGATTTGATTTGTGACGTAATAGATAAACGTGAACACATCTGTTTAGAAAGAAAAGGCTTTGGAAGGCGACTAATTTATTTTATTGAAAGTAGAAATGTGCTTGCAATTTCAATCGTATTACATTGAACTTGCGAACATTAAAATATAAAAAGTAATTTTAGGGACAAAAACTACTCAAAATGTTGAATAAGTGTTTTAAAAAACATCCCGAAAAATATAAATTTCTATGTATCTATTGAAAAAGTAGATCAGGCGTTTCTACGGTTCAATACACTTTTTATTCCTAGAGTAGACTGACATATGGGGTGACATAATTGTAAAACGGCCGTCACCCAATGCTGATTTTAAGCAAGCTTCCACCCCATATTTTAAAAATTGCATAAACAAGTTACATGCCTCAAACCATCAAGTGATATGCGTTGAAATTGGTTGTAACGTATTTAATCCAAACAAAGGAATTACCATTTTATTCCTAATCTTTTAAAACATAATATTGCAATATTCATCAGTTTCAATCAATAACAAAACATTTTTACTCTAACATGTGTTTACTTACAAGCTCCATTGTTCTTATGCATTTGCGTGCTTACGTCACAGCATTTCTGCGCAAAACATTGTATCACAATGGGCTCGTATTTATGACGCTAACGTTTTAAATATTTTTTTTGTGATGTGCGATAATTGTGTTTATATGAATTTTGAAATGATGAAAGGTAGTTTCGTTGGTGGTTATTGAATGATTTTTATAACGAATATATATTAATTTCAAATACAATAACGGATATTTAAAAGAGATTTTTAATAGATATATTCAATTTATTAATAGTAGCTGATGCAGCAAATATTGGTCAATGGGATGGCGCGTATATTGACAAACCGAGCCGTGGCGCTAATATATTTACGATATAGTATTAAAGTATTGTTTTTCCTTACGTATGTAAGCTCAAACGTCTTGACATGAAGTGTATGCACCACTCATATGAATCGTGGGGACATACGAGTCGTTATAAAAAAATAAAGAAAAGATGGAAAGTTATCGTGAGCATGCACAAGACCCATGTAAATGTGCTGCGAAGCATATTGTGTTTGAAAACGGGTAAGATAAAAAGTTTCCATATTTTTTATTATTAGAATCCGATTAGTGTTCTATACACTACATCATCAGTTGTATAACAAGAAAAATCTATTGCATCAAGATCAAGTTATTATATTATCACAACTTAAACGCCTTAACACACTCATACTAATTAAAATCAATACTATCATTTCCGTGTATATTGATATGGTATCAGATTCAAACCTTGTCGATGAGCTTATATCAAACTCATATTAAATGTAGATTATAATCGAGTGAAAAAAGCTGTTATATGAAAGTTACTATGAATGTGTTAATCTAAGTACAATAACAGCATTTTCCCTTTGATTTGCTATAATGTTGTCTCGATTTCAAGGAAGCAGTATATGATTAGATCTGTTAATATAAAGTAAGGGGATGCATGCAACAAGTTATTATATTATCACAACTTAAACGCCTTAACACACTCATACTAATTAAATTCAACCTATCATTTCCGTGTATATTGATATGGTATCAGATTCAAACCTTGTCGATGAGCTTATATCAAACTCATATTAAATGTAGATTATAATCGAGTGAAAAAAGTTGTTATATGAAAGTTACTATGCATGTGTTAATCTAAGTACAATAACAGCATTTTCCCTTTGATTTGTTATAATGTTGTCTCGATTTCAAGGAAGCAGTATATGATTAGATCTGTTAATATAAAGTAAGGGGATGCATGCAACAATGATCACATCAAATGCATTTTATGCATATTAACGCTTAAAACACAACTGCGTTGTACTTCGAAGTCTAAAAGTATGTTTGAAATTAGTATTTGGTAAAATAATTATTATTTGTAGAAACCATTTTTCCCTTTAAACAACAGAGTACTTGAGTTTGATAATAAATGAGACAAACAGTATTTGTATTTATTGTGCAGTATGCAAAGACATTGCTAGTCTCAAATGGATTCAGTTGCTTTAACCTTGCGTGACTGTGCAGGTCAGTCCAGTTGGTTCAGCAGTAAATGAATACTTGCTAGACTCACATTGAAAATAAAAGTTATTTAGACATTTAACAATTTATTTTATTTAAAATGTATTTAGACATATCAGACAATGACCGTGATACAATAATGTATGTTATACATGTGATATACATGTTTTTCAAAGCAATATAATTAATTGACAGACAAAATATCCAACTTAAGTGAGACAATTAGCGATAACTCATTTACGCATAAAGGCTGGACGCACAATTCCGCGTAATTATGTGGTCATGCTAATTGTTCCATTGTGGGGGCATTTTATGAAGCAGTTAATAAGAATCGGCAAGAATCATGGATGTCAATCCATATTATGCTGATCCAAATCTTTCTTATTTCTGTATGTAAAACCATTACCTCTCTCTATATATGATGCAATCGATCGTGATTTAGTGGTTTTATAATTATTAGTATATAAAAATTAAGCTAGCTAATCGGAACTGAGGATAATCAACTCAATTGTGGCAAATTTGGTTAGGTCACAGATGCCACTATATCGGTTATAAAACTACAAGTCTTAATTGATCTAACCAAATCATCATATATAATTTTCAAAAATCTATATCATTTTTACTATACTCTATGCTTTACATTAAATATATAGTTTAGAGGATTTGAACAATAAAACATTCGTTCAAGAGAAAAAGTACTATGCATTACTATCTTTCCCATCCAAAGGAAATAAACTGATGTTGCGTAGAAGGGTGTTCAATGTTATGAGAAACTATTTGCACACTTTATGAAGTTAAAATAAGAAGATGTGGTAAGTATAACAACAAAGACATGGTTATTTGCATTTGAAATTTGT
>LQRL01056495.1:1729-20430 GCA_001703475.1 Hydroides elegans
CATTGCAATGAAAAAGAAACGATCTTACACCTCTTTGCAAATTGTCCTGAAACTGTAAAAATACAAAAACAAATGCTCAAACTTTTGAATACCAATTGCATTACGGTTAGAGATTTTATATTTGGAAATAGTAATAAAGCAGAAACTCTTATTTATCTTATAGTAAAGTGGCTTTTATGGTCAACAAGATTCCATGGAAGTAATTTGAGCATAAATAAAATTATATCTGAAGTAAAGATTAGAATCACTATTGACAAAAACAATCTTTCAGATCAAATATTTAACGCAAAATGCAATCAATATACGCATATTCTAGAAATAGGATCTCTAGATAACATTTAAGGATTCTGAAAACTATATTCGCTTATACAAAATCGAATTATTAATGTAGAAAGTGGTACTCCGATCACATGCAAAAGTGTTCGCAATGAATGAAAGAGAATGCGTGTGATAGTCAATCAGTGAAAAAGTCTATGGTAGTTCTCTTATGCAAACTCATAATTTAAGACAATACATAACTATGGTACTTTGATATAAAAAAATGGTATATGCAAATGTAATTTTTATACAGATATATTTTATGTTTACACTCTTGATCGTATGATAAAATGGGAAATTATAAAACGAAATAATATTCTGTAATGTTAGTGTTATGGTTACTATTGTTATATTGTTGCTATTGTTATCTTAATGTACAATCTGAAATAAAGGGGACTGCCCAGAGACAAAAAAATAGGGCATGTCCCGACACCGAAACAAAAAAAATTCCTATAGCGAATTCGGTATTCTCATTTGGCACACTCTTTTTGTATACAAACGTTTTAGAAAAGGGGTAGGTGCTGGACTTTAGGGGTGTAGGGTTCGGTTGAATTGATATTTTTGATGATTTGACTTCATTATTGTTAACAAAAAGTGTGACACACTTATTAAGGAAGTATATATTGCATATAATTGTTTTACATTTTTTAAATGGACAACATTTCTCCAAATAGTAAGTTGAGCTTTCGTTTCGATGTATGGAAACATTTATACAAAGTAGCCGCTTAACTCAGGTTTATAGTCAGTTATATTTTGGCTTATGTTGCATATATACATGTAGGTCCTTGTATATTCAATGTTAATGTAGGTTTGAATGCTATTGGAAGATTAATTAAGTTTGTAAACGATCTTTTATTGAATGTGTTATTCAGATAACAAAATAGTTTAAGAATTATCAAATGAAAACACAAAAATAAATCGCAATCTAAATGTATGGTTAGGTGACGCTTATTGGACAAAAAATTGCGGTTTTCCCGTCATATTTGCTTAATTTATGTTCAAACAACGGTTACAGTGGTTATAATTGCTTAGTTCAGGTATCATACAGTTGTGCAGCATTCCGTATGAACACACATTTTCATGCAATTATGTAAAATTGGCACACAAAGAATATTTACGAACCTAAATCTCTACAGCCCTCTGCCGCCCCCATTGAAAAGAGGACCGAAGGCGACCAATGCTTGTACTTATATTTTGGCAATTGATACAAGTCAACGACCTGAGTAAACGTTTGATGGCCTCCGTGGTGATGAGCAGGAGCAAACACAGAGTCATTACAGGTAGATTTTTGTGTTTCAACTTAATAGATAGATTAGATTAGGATTAGATTCCACGTTTTCTATCAATTGTTGGGAACTGCGTTCACGAACTACATGTCTTCTAGTTGCGGAGAAAATCCGAGAAGGCTTGGAAATTCTAAACAATATGTTCTAGATTGGAAATTTGGGAAACTGCTTTACTTTAAGGACGAATAAAAGAAAGTATTTTAACCTTGGAATCGTTTAACGTCGCATAATTGTTATTTCTGAAATATAAACTATTATTTAATCATATCAAACTTATCATTTTTCAAAAAGTTTTCTTACATTTGTTCCAAACTTGCAAACTGTAAAAACAAATTTTCTGCGAATTTTAAAAGGTGGTAAACTAGTTTTTATCAAAATGATAAACTATCATTTAAGACATTCTAACCCATTATATGCATTAAAAACTAAAAGAAACCTCTTTAAATTATATTTTTGCCCAGAGACATAATGTGTTGCGAAAATCGTGAATTTTAGGGCGTGGACTTCTTGTCCGGGATTTAATTTTGATATACAGATGATTGACATAAAATATGGCCTCCTGTTCCCTACGATAAGTTTTTCTTATAACATTTGCCAATCAACCCCCATCGATTCAGATTGAAAGATATTATTTATCCGTCGTTATGGACCTCTAGCTTCCTATAAAGTTTGCAGTTGAAGTTTATGTTTATATAAGCGATCCTGGCCTTACTTGTTATTTTTAAAGTATCATTAATGTTCTTTAAAAAAAAACAATGTTCTTCGGTCAATACGTTTCCTCTTTTTAACCGGTTCGGTAAGGCATTCGCTTTAAAGATAAACTCTTAATTTCTGGCACAAAATATCTTATCTCTTCATACGGAATTTGAACAAGTGCTTACATATTCGAGTTTGAGATGAATAAAAGATAATGTCACGTGATGTCTCGATCGCAATCCACTTAAGAGTGTGTTTTTGTTTCATTAGACAAATCTTGTTTTGAAATGGGCACTTTCTGTTTTTGAATAAAATAACGTTTACATATAGGTTATCAACATCAACTGTCCACTTAACCCATTTATATTTTTGTCTTGCATTGTGGAGGTTATCAATCTTGGTAAATAAATTCATGAACAGCACGTCATGAGCAAAAGGCAATCGATACGATAACGATATATGTCTATTTTTTATATCTCTGTTTATAAATAACGTTTTGTGGACATACACATCTTTTAAGAAAATAAAGATATATAAAATTCAATATAAGTTTTTGTCGTGTTTTATGTATATTACGTTAATTCATTAGGGAAGATCGACCCCCAAAATTAGACATTTCGGAAGGAATAGTCTATTGGGTGTCGTTTAATCACAGTAGATTAAATAGAGCAGTCTTATCTTACGTAATGGATTGAAGTTACATAACATTGACAAAAACCAATGAAATATGGGGGATTAATATCCTATTAAAAACAACACCGTATATTTACGTATCAAGATATAATCGAATCAAATCAGTGAATGACCAGTTTTTTTTAATGTGATCACACTTATTTGAATGCTCATTCTTGGCTCAATTTACTTTATATAATAGTTCATCTATATTAAAGAAGACCTTTGAATTAGAGCCTAGGTATGATAAATCCTCGTTATTTCCAATCAGATACCGGTTTATGGCATGGCTATATATCTACTGAAAGTTGAATTTAACAAACTGATCAATATTTAATATTTAAGGCCGCGGTTACACTGAAGAAAAAAAGCAGCTTTTTATCCATGCGACCTGTTTTTGGTCTTATGTTTATAGTAAGATTGACGTGAAAACACGCAGTGTAAACACCCTTTTCTCTTAAAAAAAGTTGCTTCATTGGCTTCAGTGTTGCCGCGTCTTAATTGGATTTCAAAAATGATGCTTTAAAAAGGTTATGTTCAAAATATAAAGAAACGCTCATTTTTTCCCACAAAAAGAATTACTTTCTAGCTTGGAGATTTGAGGAACAGCTTTGATAATTGCTGAATTTCCTTAACCTTTAATTAAAACTATGACTTGAAAATTATCAAAGTTCGCTTGAAAATCATTAATCATCTCATGATAATTAGGAAAACAATATGTACACTTTTTTACACTCAGTATACAAATAGGATTGTGCTAACCATATATGACGGCCCGGTGTCGCGGTGGTTTAGTTGTCGCGGTGAAATAGTTGTCGACAACTTTTTCGATGAGAACGGTGCATCGAAAAAGTTGTCGCGGTGAAAAAGTTGTCGTTTCTTATCTAACCCCTTCAGCTATGTATACACAACCCCTCCACTTAGGAGTTGATCCTAATCCCCTGAGTTTCATGGCATTTATCATGTTTATGAATTGAATGAAGGCTTATGAAAGAAGGCAATGTCAAATTCGTCATTTATTGGAACAATAAATATGCAATCGATATTTCAAAACATTTTATATAATAATTGCGACAAAAAACATCATAAATCACATTACACGTCCTACGAATAAGTCCTCTCTTGAGTTATATGTGCTCAAACTTTTTACTTTGAACCGATATGGCCCGATCAGATCAAAGAATGATATGGCAATGCTTTTATTGGTTAGAAAAACGATCATATGTGTCAGTTTTCATTAGTTAAAATATTCAAATTTATATTCAAATCACTGGAAATATATTTATTCTATCGACCAGTATCATAAGCAGAACACATAAGCACT
This sequence comes from Hydroides elegans, assembly GCA_001703475.1. Classification (NCBI taxonomy): domain Eukaryota; kingdom Metazoa; phylum Annelida; class Polychaeta; order Sabellida; family Serpulidae; genus Hydroides; species Hydroides elegans. The sequence goes on from LQRL01056495.1 coordinate 6,026, forward strand.
ATGCTTAATTGCTTATCATGCCTCATCTATTAAGACAAGGTAACTAGATGATAATCTATTAATACAAAATGTAAACAAAACCCCGAAAAAATCTCGCAAATTAATGATTTTGTCCCCGGTGAAAAAGTTGTCGCTCAGAGCACAACCCCTCAGCACCCCTTATAAAGAGAATATAGAGAAACGACAATTATTTCATCGCGACAACTAAATCACCGCGACACCGGCATGGTAATATTGATTTTTAGGTTATGTAAGGGGTGGTTGTCTGGATTATTTGTGAAATATTTTCATTACCGTTTTCTCTCTAATAAACAAACACTCTCCAGTTATCGTACACCCCTAGCGAAAACTACCAATTTATCTCTAATAATCGCACACCCATAACTTCTAGCTCCACCAAAATTCACTAAAATGGTGGCAAATAGGGGTATGTGACAATTTTTGGTGAAAATGAGGATGAGGAATTCGAGAAGAAAGTAACCAACTATGATTCTCATGGGCATTATGATGACTTATTTAAACTTTCCAAACATTAAAATAGGGAACTAATGCTATAAATCATGCATTTTATATTATTTTCAGGTATCTCAAACTATCGCACATTTTAAGAGACACCTGAAAACGCAGATTTTTAAAAAGTATTAGATACAATACGGTATTTAACAGGAGCACCCAGCGATTTATTCGGTGAAATATCTATTCTTTTCAAATATCTATCCAGCTAGCATTTTCACAAAACAGAATAGATAAAATATTGTATTTCAAATATTTCGTATTTTCCAGACATTTTATACGAATAAAACACAGGCTTTAAATATGTCTGTAAAAGCCTTTAAAGTTGTTAGTTGACAATAAAATGGAAATAAAGAAAATTTTAATTACTGCAATGCACTTGTACATATAAGATATACATAACAAAGCAAAAAAAACCTTGTCAATCTGAACGAAAAATCAATATTTCTGTATATCGATGTTTTATTCTGCTCGCAAATTTGTGCAAAGTTGCTGGCATGATATTTTATGTGTTCAGGTTTCGAATTAGTTAATAATTCATTTCAGGCCTATAGTGCAGTAAAATGAGACACTAATTCGGAAATTGCTCATTGGGCACTCCTGATATAACATGATTACATGCCAGAACAGTTAAAGACTCCCAAATGAGGTAAAGGTACTTAATCGTAGGAACATCGTCCAACATCAATGCAATTTTAATTTCAAATAATCGCAAGAGGTGATACGTAAGAATTCACGTAAGACTCTTTTTATTCGGATATGGTATCGAAAACACTAGATTCTACTATTTTTATGAATGAACACCATTTGCAAGTATGTAACGCTCAGACATACCAGGATCCATAAACTTATTAATCTATTTACTTTAATTTTCATTTCATGTTATCTAACATATGAAATTCTTGTCATTAGGAATCCTCAAATCCTCATAAAAAAGAATGAAATTATATGCGGGGATATGTCAAACAAATTCGTCATACTCAAGTGTACTTTCCAAGGAGAAAGACTTGAATGATTTCAATGTATTGGGGATGCGTGACATGCAGAGTTTTGCTAGGAGCCCTTTATTTTATCATTGTTTGCCGTTGTTTGTCAATCTATTGAATCCATGTAGGCTATTATCATTATTATGATATATTTATTATATAGAAAATAATATAGACATAACATCAAGTGGCCATATATTGGTGCTTCCTTTCAAGTAGACGTGAGAATCGGTTACGGTCATATGAAAAGCATCATTAATACACTTTTAAATTCGATTTAAAGAAAACCACTGAAGCGATATATCTTAAAATTCTATGGAGTCTAGGTATGTTATTGGACAATAAAATTGTAAATTTACAAATCATTCCATTGAAAAATAAATCATTGAGCAATAAAGCTAAAAATATTTTGTCGTTCAAATTGAGAATCTATTGCGGTCAGTCTCTATCAAAGTACACTTTTAGACCAATAAGCCTAGCTAATACCTGTATTACATTTATCATGAATATTGAGGATGACAAGTGATCAATAAAATCTATGTATAAGTACTATTGTACTAGTTGTATGGTACTATTATTGAGACTGACCGCAATAGATTCTCAATTCGAACGTCACCTTGTTTCATGTTATTGTGACTCAAAGAGTTATTCTTGATAGAAACGTTCTGTAAATTAAACTTTGTATTGTCAAATAACATACCTAGGCTCCATACAATTTTCAGTTATATCGTTACAGCAGTATCCTTTAAATTGAGGTTTAAAGTTTATTTATGATGCTTTTCATATGACCGTAACCGATTCTCGCTTCTATATTACGTCAATTTATTTGGATAAATCTCTGAAATGCTTGTACACATTGTATGATTGTTCTCATCAAATGGATATATAAACATTCTAGATAAAGAAATAAAATTTATGTAAAATGCCTGGATCTAGTGATACCAGCTACAAATACAAAAGCCTGCATACTTCAACCAGTGGAAACTATGGAACATTCTACAGTCTATCCGACGGGAGGCTAGAGGTAAGCTTATTCTGAACGTATAAATAATCTTAAATGCAAAATCAATGAAAAATAAAATAGCTGAGCTGATCGTTTCAGTTCACAGTAGGAAATGTTGTTTCATTAAGGCTGTGGTTGCATAAAATCGCTTAGATTTCAGAGGGGAGATTTACACTGGTTTTTTTTGTAAATGAAATCTCAAGTAACGAAAGAATAATCGTGCCTTGCGATTTCCAAAACAAAGAAAAACAGTGAAAATCTCTCCTCCGAAATCTAAGCTTGCTATTTTATGTAACCACAGCCTAATTTTATTACAGCGATCCATCGATCCCTTAGCATCTAGATATCATTTCTCTCGCATTGATAAATGAGATGTATTCGTTGCGTATAATAGTATCGGCCGTGTTCACGCAAGCAGAAAGCTCGAAAATAAAAGCTCGAAAACTGAGTACTCGAAAGCCACTTTTGTGTACAAAATAACCATTTATCTCTTTGATCACACAAAAAACGGGCTTTTCGGCATTATTTTGGAGCTTTTGATTTGAGTGAACGCGGTCGAACAGTTAAAATAGGGTTATGGAATCTGATGTACATGTATAAATCAACCTTTCGTTAAAGGATTGTATATCCTTTGATTATTTATTCATTTTAAAGGGATCGGACGGTGTGCGGAGGGGCGCCTGGATAACCGCAAGCAATGTTAGCTACACTGTCAACGTACGCCCGGTCGATAAACCATTCGCCAAGAAATCGCCCAAGACTATTCTGCAAAATATCAAGTATATCGTAACTTATTTCTAGCTTGTTTCGAAATGGGTAATGCCTGGGCAGACACTCGCGGAATTTTCAGCGATCACTATGAAATTCAAAAACAATTAATAGAGTAAACACAGCGGTGACGGATTTATGATATTTTAAAATTCTGCAGCTATCGTAGGAAAGTTCGCACCATGTTGTAAGTGGGACCATTGTAGCATTAGGGTGCGGTCATCGGAGAACGGTCAATTTACCGCAGACCACAGAATATGGTAGAAAAAGTAGTAAACTCTGTGGCATTGCTAACGTTTTATCCTGACGAAGCTTTTGCATTTTAAGATTTCATAATAATATAGTTATTGTATATGTAAAATAAACTCAAATTAGTTCATTGTTATTTGCTTCCTTGTTTAAGTGCCGTGTTCAAACCTGGTTTAAATGCAATTCTGGGACCAACTGGTAGCGGCAAAACCACGTAAGCTCTTTCGATTTTTAACCCTCAGTCAAAAAAAAGTTTTTTTCGTCAAAATTATCAACTGCTGCAATTGGGTATAAATAATTTCTTATTTACTACATTTAAAGCTCACCGAATTGCCCTCGTTCCGTTTAAAACCCTTAAAAATGGTTTAGCCTAATTATACAGGAGTACCCAACGAACGATTTTTAGAAGTGTACCTAATATGACTTATTTTGTTATGAAACGAATCTATTTGCAGCTTAAAGTGGTGAAATATTATTCCTGTAAGTGAAAACTCTATTCTTAGTTTGCCAGCTAGGAAAACCCGAAAATCGTTGCCAGCAAAACGCTGCCAGCACAAATAGATACCCTTCAATGCTTTATGTTCATCTGAAAGTTCACCAAAATTAGTACATTCCCATGTTTAAGCCCTAGTTTGAGCTAAACATAGTTAAATTCATGTAATAAATTAATTTTATGGACGTTATTTACTGATATAAAACTAAAAAGGAAATTTAAAAATTTGCTCTATTCTGTGAAAATGCCAGCAAGGAAGATATCCCAGCAGAATTGTTATTTCACCGTATAAATCGCTGCGTACTCCTGATTATACATATAATCAGATATAAATATAATATTCCCGCCCAAAATGTAATTATAGTATAGCGGTATAGTAAGGAGGTATATGAGAGCAATACGTATTAATTATTACATGGGGCGGTATGTAACAATTTTATTCGTCACATCGCCTAGATTATTAGACGTCTTGGCTGGTCGCAAGTGCCCGGATGGCCTAAAAGGTGATGTCCAGATAAATGGAGACAAACAGCCAGAGAATTTCCGATGCATGACAGGATATGTAACACAAGTATTAGCCTTTTATACAAAAATTCCCTTTCCAAGAAATGTAATTGCAAAGACATATTTTTATATCCACTTCAAATGGCAAATACATAGAGCTTTATGATAATTGATAACAATCTACAGCGTCACAAGCGGTCGTAGGATATCATTGCTTAACACTCTTGACGATTTAAATAATTGATCTAGATATAGCTACAAACTAAACCGCCAAGAAAACTAACAAACCTGTCTTCAACTGTATTTCTTATGGGAAACTCAAATGCAACCTTAGCACACATGGTTTTGGTTTTCCATAAGGAAAACATTGGAAGACAGGTTTGTTAGGGGGAAAAGCAAGAAAGGCTTCCAATATGGCCAAGCCCTTAAAGAACTAACAAATGACGCGGATTTTGTAGGAAGATAACGCCATGGGAACACTGACGGTTAGAGAAAATATCATGTTTTCGGCAAACGTCCGAATATCGTCCAGAGTGTCACGTGATGAAAAGGAGGACATCGTTGAAGACATCATATCGCAACTGAACCTGGAAAGCTGTGCCGATCAAAAAGTTAGTTGGAAATACATATTTTGCCTCCTCATCTTTATGTAAAGGCGCGTTCACGCAAATAAAGCTAGAAAATAATGCCACCCCAAAAAATAATAAAAATCCATATTTTGCGTGAACAGAAGGGATAAATTGCTATATTTTATACAAAAATGGCTTTCCGAGCTTTCAGTTTTTGACGTTTTATTTTCGGGCTTTTTCGTTTGCGTGAACGCGCCTTTAGATATAGTAAATCAAAGGACGCCTTGATAAACTGCTCCTTGCTAACTGCTTTTTTGCACTGGTTCATAACTTGTGTCCCTCGGTTAGACCATATTTAGATGTAAAACCTAATATTTGGTTAAACAATCCATGTTTATCACATCTTATTGATATTTCCTTCTAGGTTGGAACGGATTTCGTTCGAGGTGTGTCCGGCGGTGAACGCAAACGCACAAGCATCGGAATGGAACTCGTTGTATCCAAGTCCGTCCTCTTTCTCGATGAACCCACAACGGGTCTCGATGCGAGCACTGCCATTACTATAATACGTGTTCTTCAAAGGTAAGTAAAATGATCCTGAAATGTTCCGGGTGCCAAACGGCCTTAAAATACTAAACCAATAAAGTACTTCTTTGGAATTGAGATTTGAAATTTGTTACTTTATTGACGCCGGATACATGTCATGTGACGACGTTGAAAGGTTATATAGGTCCAAAGGTTTGAACGTTTTATTTGCCTAGAATCCTTCTAAATTTGACAAAATGGTCATTATAAGAACGTGTAAAGGTATAAGATACAAAAAATGGGCATACGCAACATTTCTGCGAGAAAATTCGTGGTTACACTATAATGTGACGTACTTTGTTTCCTGGTAACAGTTTTAGAGCGTCAGTGAAGCAGAACAAAACTGCATTTATTTAATAAATGTACTGAAATATAAGCTATAAAAGAGACAACTATAAAACGGGGGGAAGAAGACTTTCTTACAAGTTATCTTTACGATACTTTATATCCCGATAACGTAACTACAAGGACAATAACGAGTATATTTGTTCTTTCAAGATCTGTGATGTGATTGGAAAGGCTGTTCTTAAAGATAGTTATTGATAACAGCTCACATTAGACAAGGTTACGCTTATCGTGAAGTGATTTTTGCGATAAATCACTGTCTTAACCATTCATAACCCATATAGACAATGTATAAGCATTTCCAATTTTTGCAATGGTAAGTTTTCGATTGAACTTATGAATGGGCTTATTACACATTATTTTGAAGAGGATTCAATCGGCAGATGTGTTGAAGATGGCTGATTAGAAACTCTAACTCACCCATGGCCTTGGTTCTTGTTATCTACATTGTATAGATTTCTATTTATTCTATTCTTTTTTTTTTGTTATCATGAGGCACATGTCGCATATTTCAGATAAACTCAAGTGTAACTTTCGATATTACCCTAATTCATTATTGAGTTATCATTTGAGTTATATTGCAAATTGAAATTAACGTTTCAATTAATTAACATTACTGCCATAAATTGTGTCATACAATATAAAAGAACGAAAACATTTCTTCTGTATTCATAACATGTTTATCAATCAAATGTTGATATTTCTTAATGCATAATCAAACCATCTGTGATGAAGCTCTATTCCTAAAATTATATATATTAATATATTACATGTAATACATGTATAGCTAATTTGTATACACAGCTGTATAGTGCAGGCGCGGATCCAGAAAATATTGAACCTGAGGGCGCAACTGTATAAATTATCAAGCTGAACCGGGGGGCGCAAATTGATTTTTTTGGTCTTACATATATTAAGGGCGAACAGGGGGCGTGCGCCGGGTGATTTATATGGTAAATCCGCGCCTGTATTGCACGTATATATAATATGTATTAGAAAATAGATAATATACTTTTCCATGTTAGGCTAGCTCAAATGGGTACTACTGTAATCATCTCCATACACCAACCGCGGTATTCCATCTACAAGATGTTTGACCGAATCATGCTTCTGTCAGAGGGTAAAATGATCTACCACGGAAATGGAAATGAGGCATTGACTTATTTTCAGGAAATCGGTAAGCGATAGATAGATTACGATGGAGACCTTTTAGTTAGGCCTATTATTTCATCCATCTTGTCTATAAATATGGGATGTAGGCAGAACAGACTATCAAAAACTACGAACGATTTTCAAACGAAACAATTGCGAAACATCGAAATGAAGCTTTCATTCGTGCTCATATAAATTTTTCAAAATTTCATTTTACGTCGCCATGATGTCGGCCGAGCCACTGGAGTTAAACATGCACCATATATAAGTTTATTCGAATTAATTTTCAATTACAAGCTCATTCTATGCCCTCCAACATGAAGTCAATATATTAAATTGAAAACGCCTTTGTGGAAAAAAGCTATGTGTAGCTAGGAAGTAGGACGTCGACAGACGTTGTTAAGATTGTATTTCCCCTCTAGTTGAGTTATTGTAACTCATTGATATTTTTATTTTGTTTGTAAATTTGGCTTGCGATACAAACAAACACTAATCCATATATCCAAATAAGAGGCGGCAAAAACGGTAGGGGATCGAATCTACCCACGAGCCGCAGTCGATCTTAGGTTGACGTCGTCTTGTGGGTGGATCCAATCCCGCTTGGTTTGCCTGCAGGACAGACAATTAAGAAAATATAGTAAAACCAATATCGCTGGGTTTACTATATTTTACTTTGAATTATATAGTGTCACAGAAAAAAAATCGCAAGGGGATGTCCGCACAATAACGCAGTATGAGTGGGTCGAAAAAAGTTATATTTTAACATGCTTTTGAACTATACTTATAGCATTTTAACTGCTCATCATACTAAAATCAATTTTTCTCGGACATTTTGCCTACGCTACATATTGCTGTTTCTTTGAACAGGCTACGAATGTGATGTTCACAACAATCCTCCCGATTTCTTCCTGGATGTGATCAACGCGGAATCAAAGGCCGCATGCGCAACCGTGAAACTGAGTAAGATTTATATATAAGAACCTTTTTCGAAGAACTGTATAGAACCATCAAATCAATAATTTGATAAATATATTTTACTTGATTTAAGTTTGACATTTATTGGCAATGGAAAAATTAATATTTTCGGGATAGGGGAGCTTGTCGAATAAATGCATATCAGTAAGGGCCTGTTCAGTGGGGAAGCCACACGCGACAATATACTTATTTGGTCTGTATAAAACTAGTGACAGAGCATCGCTAGTTTTTATAAAGAACAAATAAGTTTATTGTCGGGTGTCGCGCTGTGTGAACAAGCCCTAAGTCGATATGCTGACAGAACATGCACCCGATCCTTCGCAAAAATTAACCTGCAGGTCGTACCTGAATCAGGGTTCATAATGTTTATGGAGCATACGCCCAAGCACTTACGTATGACAGCCTCCTGAAAGCAGGGATCATTTCTGGCGGGGGCCATGGGGGCCATGGCCCCCAGATTTTCAAAATGGCCCCCATTTATTTTGGCCGGGGGCCGCTATGGCCCCCACTTCCTGAAAATGGCCCCCAAATATTTTGGGCGAGGGCCATAACTTGTTTGTATATTTTTTAATGTTTTTTTTTTAAGTTTCGGAATATTTTACAATTTCGCAATTTTTGTACTTTTAAGCTAATCAAGGATAGCTATAATGTGTTCAGTCAATGTTCAATAAATCCAATTATATGACAATTACTGTCGAATGTGTGCATGATGGCATATGCCAACAATCACGTGCAGGTTCAGGGTTCCCCACAACAGTTTACTCATAGCATTTTCGGTTCTCGGGCTGCGCCCAATCAAGACGATGAAATCCGAAGACATCGACGAATGGGGAGTTATTAGACATGTTGCTCGATAAGTATGGGCACATTCAGCCCCACAAGAATACAGGGGTTACCTACACGTCCGAGCCCCTCATCAACCCTTCAGAAACAAAAGACGACTGGACAATGCTAAAACAGTTGGTCAGGCAGCAACATTCACCCGTAGAAACACTTGCCGGCACATGGAAAATAATTGCCGAGTTCCACAGAGAGAGCTTTGCGAACCTGATTTTACTGGCCACTCTCGCGATCATAAACCCTGTGCACACAGCAGACTGCGAGCGGGCCTTCAGCTCTCAAAACGTCATCAAGACGTCACTCAGAAATCGGATCAATTCTGATCATTGCAATGAACAGATGAAATCATTATTATTCACCACTCACAGAATTTAATTTCAGTGTGGCATTGGACAAATGGCGTGCTGCAAAACAAAGAGTTATTTTCCAAAAGTAGCTATGACCTATTGAATACTTAACAAGACTTCTTGTGACATTGCTATAGTATATGGTTAATTGTATGTACCAATGACGTGTAAATAATTAATTAATTGTGTGCATCAATGGCACGTATAAATAAATAGTGTTATATTAAGTCTATAATTTGAATTCAAGAAAATGGTGAATTTATGGCCCTTTGGAGATGAAAAATGGCCCCCAGATATTTGGGCCGGGGGCCATCGGCCCCCGGTCGCAAAATCCCAGAAATATCCCTGTGAAAGCCATGGTTGATTAATATGTTGGCCTAATATATTGATATATTTTTTATGGTGTTTAGAGGAAGAAAATGGAACCATTGCCATCAACAAACAAATCATGGATCTTAATGCCAACGGAGTTGTAGGAAATCATGAGTTGGCGCCTTGGCTGCACTTGGCTTTTCTGCAAACCAGATGGAATCAAACGTTGGTTTTGCTAAATAAAGTAGAATTAAGAATCTAAGTTATAACTCGTTGGTGTTTGGAGTGGAAAAAGCAATAATCATATTCTGCCATAAAACTGGATTGAACTAGATACAAGTTATTCGATTCAGTCTCGGTTTTGTTTAAAATGTTGTATGATATTTGAATTTGGATTTTTCTCCTTCTCAACTGGTATTTGTGTTTTTTTAGATTGCTAAGTGAATTGAAAGATATATCATCGGGTGCCATCACATATGAATCGATGAATAACACAGGGACATACGCAACGGGTCCTCATATCCAGGTATCTGTTTTTAACCTCTTAAAAAAATAATATGAAATGTTTAAAATATATATGAAAAATATTAATTTCAAAGAGTAGATTCTATTGATACAATCAAATAATATATTATGATTATAAATTGCAATTACACTAAAAATGCTTATGACATGTATCAGCTCCCCTTTGGTAAATATACCATATTTGAATTAGCGGGCATCTCAATGAGTTAAGCGCCTTATAAACTGATTAAAGGGAACGATTACAGAATAAAGTTTCAAAATGACCAATATATTTTCAGTTTTACTATGTCGCACAACGAACCATCAGGAATATAATTCGAAATCCGGCAACTTTACTTATGCAGGTACGCAGACAAGTACTTCGAATAGCGTGCTTCTCCAAGAAATTCAAATTATCCAAAGGTGGTTTAAATTAGCTTTGATATATCGCGCTTAATGTATTTACCGGTATTAATGGTTGAAAATGAGAGACATTAAAAATAAAAAATAACACAAACTAAAAATAAACCTTTAATTTTTAGTGTGTTGTGATGACAGCATTTTCACTTTTCGTTGGCATGTTGTATTTTCAAATTCCCGCAACTGATCCTGAAGGCTTACAAAACAGGTATACAGACAGTATTTTGTTAACTTATTCGTCGAATCGAAAGTTGAAGTATTGAAGTCAGCCGCATGTGAAAATGTCCTATGTAATGATATGAAACGATAAATAACGTTTGCATGATTTTGTTATAGAGTTGGCTCGTTCTTCTTTGTCATAATGAACCAGATTTTTGGCAATTTGGGAGCGCTTGAACTTTTCATCCAAGAACGGAGGCCGTTCATGTTAGTATTTTTTGTTGTCCAAAAAATTAATGTTCAAAATTTAAACCACATAAAGTTATATTCGATGCAATATAACTGATTGACCTCTATGTTCGACAAAGAACAATTTTTTAACCATTTACAAATTTCTAAAAGTACTTTCCTTAGGTTTATTAGGGATAAAATGGTATCATTATGGTCTCATTTCATACAATCACTATTTCCTTTATTTCTAAAGTCATGAATCGGGGAGCGGTTACTACCGAGTGGCGCCCTATTTTCTCAGCAAAATACTTTGTGACGTCATCCCTCTGCGCGTGTTTCCGACGCTCATCTTTGCCAGCGTCGTTTACTTCATGCTGGGTAATTGAATATAAAAACATTATAATATTATTTATATGATACTTTACTATCATTATGCATCATTACATTGATTTAATTTGCGATTATATTGATAAATTATAATATTTAGTTCTGTTTGAAAAAAGGCAGCCGGAACGGATATATTCGTTTGAAAAACGAAAGGCTATGGGTACTCAGTGTCGATCTAAAGTTGTTCTGAACCGAGAGGGTCAATAGATGAACTATAACAGGAGTACACAACGAAAACTTTTTAGACGGGTGTCTAATAAGACTTATCTTATTATGAAACTAATTCCTTTGCAGGTCAAAGTGATCAAATAATTTCACTTTAGTGAAAACTTTATTCTTTGTTTGCCAGCCAGGAAAGCCCGTTGCCAGCAAAACGCTGCCAGCAATAATATATACCCTTCAATGCTTTATGCCCATCTAAAAGTTCACTTAAATCAGTATATTCCCATGTTTTCGCCCTAATTTGCTCAAAACTTAGTTAAATTCATGTAATAATTGATTTTATGGACTTTATTTCTTAATAAAACAAAAAGGATATTTTATTATTTATTCTATTCTGTGAAAATGCCAGCAAGCAAGATATCCCAGGAGAATAGATATTTCACCGAATAAATCGCTGGGTACTCCTGCTATAAGAGCCGAGCGGGGGAGGGCTGCCTTACGTATATGTCCCCGTCTTGATCCACGTCATGATGCAATAGTTCGGATTAGTATTCACTAATAATATTAATAACATTACGGCAACATGTTTTACAAATCCCAAATCACCAAAAATAAATTATTACATTTCATATCTTACCATATAACCAAATGCTCTTACCACCATTTCAGGGTTCTCACTGACCATTGAGCAATGGTTGATCTTCACCTTCACCGTGAATATCACGACTTTTTGTTCTGCCGCCATCGCATTTTTCGTCAGCGCCACTGTGTCCACGTTTATGGCTGCGAATCTGCTGGTGTCCGTCGAATACGTGTTAATGATGGTCAGTATAAAAATGTAAAATAAAATAAATTATTTACAAAAATGTATATATAAAAAAATATATTTTTAAACAAAGTCTCCGATCAACCTGGAAACCTTTAAAATTATAATTTTCATGGTGATACTATTCAGGCGGGGCAATTGGAACCAGGAAACTAATAAAATATCTAATAATAAAATATGTCTAAAAAATCGATATATCTTTAAAACGGGAACAAAAGGCCTGGATTCTCTCTTAACGATCCACCTCCCCTACCCCCAACAACAGTTTTGATAGACTCCATTTTTAATTCTAGGTGTTTGGTGGAATGCTAGTCAATATTGAGTCAGTGTGGGTCGGAATACGATGGCTTCAACATCTTAGCGTTTTCCGATACAGCTATAATGTAAGTATTTCGTTTTTTTTTTTTAAATGATAATCATACCTCCAGACTACATGTAATCGAAGTTTGATAGGACTAACTATAACATAATTGTAACTGCAATTGGAATTGTATACGTGTATTCATGTTTGCACGTCGAAAATGAAATTACAGAGGACTTACATATCAAATATTTGAATTCACATTCATGCGCCAAAGTAGATCTTATATTGTTTGATGAACTAGAAAATGAAAAGCCCAACGTTCATTTTGTAGATTCTAGTCATCAATGAATTAAAGGGACTGGAGTTCTACATGGAAGTACCAAACTCCGATGTTGTGATTCCGTATGTATAATTTACAAACAAATATAATTATCGATACATGCATTTGATTTCCTTTTTTAGTTAGTTATATGACAAATATATGTATACATGATTTATGAGCATTTAAAAAACTGTTATGTCAATTAAAACTTGCTATCAAATACTCATATGCATGACAATATGAGCATGGTTCGAATTTCGAAATAATTTTTCTTTCAAAAGTCTAATCTCGCCGAACGAAACTATAAACCTAACGTTGTATGAAACCAATCTTAAATTTAATGTTTCACAGAGTGGGCCTGGCAGGAGAGCGGTATATGGATGACGTCGGGATAGCCTACGAAACGGCCTGGGATCTGTGGAGCAACGTCGTGGCTATACTGGTTTTACTTGTAGCTTTCCTACTTCTTGCCTACATCCAACTCAGACGGATCCCGAAATGGCATTGAGCTGCATTTAATGGATTTCTTAATATGTAGGATCCAGACGCTGCGATGCTTGCGAATTGTTAAAGCTTACATAGATTTCTATAAATACAAAATTGTAACTTTTCTGATATCATGTTAATACGAGTTAAACCTTGAACTATATCTGCAGTAAACTAATCCCACTCGGCAAGACGTCCACGGACGTTGAGCGCACGTTCTACATTGGGCCCGTATAAAAGTTTTCCGGACGTCCTTATTCGTCCCGGACGTAGAAAAGACGTTGCATTGACGTCGCGTCCGAATCTGACGTGCGAAGTATGTTCCACTGACTACAGGACGTGCAAGGACGTCCGGAAAACTTTCATACGGGCCCAGAGTAGGTCGTCCTCTCAACGTCACGACCGAATGCGACGTACTATGGACGACCCTTGCCGAGTGGGAATTAGTTTCTACGCTTGATGTTTTTAAATGATTCGATGTGCTTTTGAATGAGGTATCCTGTGCTTTTATGAGGTGCTTCTCAAAACATATATATTTTTGGCCGCAACATTCAAAAGAGAATTCCAAGAGTTAGAGCACTTGCAGTAGATTCAGACCATTCCGCTTGAATGAAGATGAGTAGTATTAAATAATGGAAATAGATATGTGATACAGCTGATTTGTTTTCAATGCTTCTTGCTTGTTTTGATGTTAGTGCTTAGATATAACTTGTTGAGTAATAAATAGAATTGATAACCAACTAAAGTCTTTTCTTGATAATTTAGCAAGGGATAATCCTAGTGCATATGGTACAAACATTAGCAACATCAATGAATTACACCACACGACACAAATTTTAAAAAGTGGTAAAATGCACAAAAACAACTTAAAACTACAGTCGGTAGAGTATTATGCCCTATGAATCCAAGATCATGCTTTCGAACGTGGAGTAACCCCCCCCCCCCCCCCCCCCCCCCCCCCCC
>LQRL01056495.1:20603-31777 GCA_001703475.1 Hydroides elegans
AATTTTTAGGTTCAATATAAGTTACGAATAATTTATAATATACTCTTATAAATGTGTGTTGTTTCATACATAACGCATAGGACCTGTAGCTCATTGGCAGAGAATGTGGCTCGCGCTCATGGATATTTTGCATGTGCATATTTCATGATGATGTTATCATGATTTATTGTAATAATAATTAATATTAATATTAATTAATTATTTAATCAAACCCTTTACACTCTTGTTTCTGACCCAATTAATCACATACTAATCTATTTAAGCTGTTACAAAATGAAGTAGGATAGGTTCCCGGAAAAATTAAATGACTTCTTTAGCACGTTGTGATACCTGTCTTCGAATTATTCCCACACGACTGCGTTTCCTGGTTAATAATATTCTCATACAGCCCGCGTTAATAGTAATAACACACACATATTGGGACCTTCGTTTCCAATGAACCTTCGTTTTCTTTATTCCATGATTGTTGCATAGGCGTGCACTTCAGCTAATTGTCATGGATTTTTTTGCATGTATTTTTTTTGAGCTGGTATGTTTCAGACACTACACATGATGGAGCCATCAGCTTTGACATGTCAATAAATAAACCATTTTAAGAACAAATGGAATTTAACAAAATAATTTAATATATCATATAATGCGATTGATGCACTCAGCCTCCGGCGTCGTGCATCCACTTTGACTCCCTTAACAATAAAAATCTTTATTACATGGTTGAAGCATTTTACATGGCATTATCACCCGTTCATTATATTTTGTGATAATGCCCGGGTGCGTAATCATTTTATTTATTTTTGTAAAAAAAAATAAAATGACAAAATCATTTCAATGAGATAAGATTCGCCCTGTCAGGAATTGAACCCCGGCTGCGCGGATGCCGCTTTCACATCTGTTGCATACGGGGTCATTCTCTACTCTATCCGCACATGTACTAGTACGTTATGAGCACTGAGAGAGATGTAGGACACGCACACGCCCACTCAAGAGTACTCGTGAACCTGACCTAGTATTGCAATTGTGACGTCAAAATTCAAATTCTACGTAATGAAATTTTGTTTACTGCAGTTACTGAAAAGAATGTGAATGGATTACACACATGTTTATGAAAACAGAATGAATAAGTTTATATTTTTGTATTTTAATGTATAAAGTTAATAAACCGAACGCTAATAAACTTATAAGCATGTTCCTAGTCTGAAATTAAAACAGCATTTGAAAGGGGACTGCAATAAGCTTGATATTCAACATAAAAGGAATAAAACTTAAGGATTTGTGATGAAATATAAGAATCAAAATGATGATTTGACAAATTAAGTTAATGTTGATGAAGCATTAATGGATAGAATCGACGAAATGCCAAGTTTAAAGCAGAGTTATGGAGTGATTAACGACACAATTGTGAATATAATGCATCCAAAGAAGCGAAGAAATCGAAAGTGTCTATAACAAAATACGACCAAACTGAAAGGATATGTCCAAAGACTCTTCTGAATAACATCAAGTGACTTCGGACGTACTCTTATATCTACATAAACCGACAGACCAGTTTCGAAAACATTATCCGAAAAGGTAGGGAGATTGTTTCGAAAATAGCCGTTTTACGCAAAATTATGTAAAGTTACGCAAACGTTACGCAAATATAGTTCACGCTACAAATTCGGAAAAGTGTTCGAAGAATGCGGAACTTCATGTAATAAAAGGAACAAAAACCTCAGGATTCTAATCAAAATGGTTATTGGCCCTCGGGATAGGAAAAAGTAATGCCCGCGCCCTTCGGGCTTGAGCATTACTTTTCCCCATCCCTCTGGCCAATAACCATTTTGATTAGGACCCTTCGGTTATTATTTCATATACACATCCCGAATCTTTATAAAGAATTCCCATATTATTTCATCTGGAAGGAAAATAAAGCAGGCTTTAAGCATGACTCAAGTTCTACGTGGGGCTAACACTGCGAACTGCAACCGGCTAATAGTTTTTGATCAGACATATGCAAGAGAATATAATATAAATACCTTAAGCTCGAATAAGAACTTGTTAACAGGGCTATGCTACTAAAACACTGCATTATTTCTGGGATAAGTATTATTATAATAATGATCCTAGATTATTGAATTATCATTTTTAAAACAGTGAATATAGAATAACAAGAAATATCATTAAATATGTCTCTTTGAATATATTGATTAAATATAGAATTTCTATTTAAAGATAAAAATGTGGTTTTCAGCAAAATGCAGGTGAGTCTGTTAATTTTGTCACATGAAACAGGATTCTTTATAATGTATATTCGAATAGCCTGCAACATATATGTTATCACACTAGAGAGAGAACAAAGAATATTATCAAATTCCGGTAGGAGTTCAATCATCGAACGAGCAATGGAAAATTGAAGGGCACCTCACGACCATTCATGTCCAGGACTGGAAACGGTTCACTGGCGTTCACCAGGTTTGCTAGGTTCACCGTAAATAAATATAATAAATATATATAAATAAATAAATATTAAATATAAATATAAATGAATGATAAATGTTGAAAGTATAGTTTAAAATATATACATAAAGAACTTGAGGAAAAATAAGATGATGATGAAGAAGAAGAAAATAAGAAGTAAAAATTATTAAAATAGGAATAGCAAGAAGACCGAAAATAAAACTACAAGGCGATAGTCATTGAAGGATAGCGACTAAAGAACACATTTACTAGATATACAGAGGATATTTTGACAGTTCAGTTAAACATGTTTATTTTGTATATTCATTCTTAAGAAAACAGATTAAGGGCTTCAAAAGAATGTTATCGAATTCCTAATTAGTGTGAATATTATACATGAAGTGCAAAATTACTTGAGTTGAAGTTTGACCTGTTCGTGTTAATCTAAAGGCATTTGTTGTTTTAACATATGTGTCAGAAACATAATGAATATTTTTTTCAGTAGTTTTTATGTTTAGTGCACTAAATACAAGTACAGGTAAACAGAAGAATTTTACAAAGCAATATTTAAACATATACGTAGTTGATGTTTTAAATATATCATATATAACAATATATTTGCCATTAATAAATATCAATCGCCATTACATATAAGCTTACAAATCTGATGTATTTATATATTATCCATATTAATGACTTGTTTGTCATTTAAACACAACTAATGATTATTATTATTATTAATCGCCCTTAAAAATAGTCATTAAGTTATGTTGGAACATAACCCGCAAATAAGATGGAATCTCTCGATAAAAAAAAGGTATAAAGTGTAACGATACAAAAAACTGTACTGTAAGCATAACATATGATAATGAAACTAAATACCAAAGCCGCAAACATTCAATGAAACATATACATGTATCAAATAAAATACATAAGCTAAAATTGTAGGTGTTTAAGAGATCACTCAAAACGATTGACTCTTTTCCATATCCTGAAACAACAAAAAAGTGCTATTATCTTCTTACAAGAGACCCACTCTAAAACAGAAGACGAGGCCACCTGGCAAAAAGAATATTCGAAACACATAAAATATAAAGTTCTTTTCAATCATAGTGGTGATAGAACAGCTGGTCAAGCAATCATACTTGATCTCGATTCTATAAGCATTACAAAAGGCGGAATAGCTAGGTAGAATACAATTTTGTGAAATACAGACAAACGGAAAACAATTACTCTTTAAAAATATATATGCGCCAAATACGGACGCAGCTAGAGTAGAATTTCTCGACAATTTAAAAAAGTTTTAGTTCATGAAATAACATGGCAAAAGCTTGTCCTAGGCGGAGATTTCAATGTAATAATGAATCCTATATTGGACAAAATAGGTGGAAAACTGCGAAAAAGAATAGTAGAAACACTCTAATCTCGTTTCAACAGGATCTGAATCTGCTTGATATATGGCAAACACAAAACCAAAATCAAAATGAATATACCTGGTATCAACAGAACCCAAACATACGCTGTCGTCTAGATCATTTCTTGATTTCAAAAGGTCCAATTAACTCTATATTCAACGGTAAGATAACGCCAAAAAACTGACCATGAAATTATATCACTTAAGCTTAACCTGACGCTAATAGTACGAGGACCTAGGTTTTGGAAATTGAACGCTAGCCTATTCCTAGATGGTGACTATAAAACAACAGCAATCGCAATTGATTAAGAATAAATAGAACGAACACTCTGGCATCGATGATTTAAGAGTACGGTGGGACTTACTCAAATACGAGGTACACAACTTTTCTATTTCCCATTCGAAACAATAAGCAAAAGCCAGACGACAAACAGAATCCTAATCATAACCAAAATCAACTTACTTGATCACAAGATAATAGATAATACAGCAACTGAATCAGACCTAAATAACTTCGAACAACTCAGGCACGAATGCAAAGACATACAAGAATTTATACACAAAGGTGCATATATACGATCAAGGATCAAAGAAATTGAAGAAGACGAGAAGAGTTCTGAATATTTCTACAATCAAGCCAAACAGTCATTCGACAAAAAATCTATCACAAGACTAGAATGCGAAAGCAAAGTTATAAAAACTGAACCAAAGGAAATTTTACAAGAATTGAAATGCTTTTATTCAAACCTTTATGCCTCTTCAAAACCGAACCTGGACGATCAGACTTTTACTCAGACACAACATCTTGAAATGCCTCAGTGTGACTTAACTGAAAAAAATAGCTCTTGATTCCCCAATATCTCTAAACGAATGTGAAGAAGCACTTAAAACAATGCCAGAAAACAAATCACCAGGACAAGCTGGTTTAAGCTGGTTTCAGCTTTGATTTTACAAAACCCTTTGGCCTACAATTGGTCCAATATTTTACAAAACCCTTCAGTATTCATTAAATAAATGTGAACTTTCACTTTCACAAAGACGAGCAGTTATTACACTCCTACAAAACGGGGGAAAATGAAGCATTCATAAAACACTGGCGCCCTATCAGTCTTCTTAATTTTGACTACAAAATTCTTACAAAAAAAATTTCAAAGCGAATACAACCCCTCCTTCCTAAGCTTATACATCCTGACCAAGTAGGTTTTGTACCTAATAGGTTTATAGGAGAAAAACATGAGATACATTGAAGATTTGATAGACTACTGTAGTCTGCTGCGAAAAAATCCATCATATTAAATATTGACATTGCAAACACGTCTGATACTCTCGAATGGGACTTTATTTTTTGCCCTCAAATAATTTCGGACCAAAAATTATTAAATGGATCAAAATATGCTACCAAAACATCTTCTCAACAGTAATTAATAACGGATTTACGTCCGGTTAATTCGGTATCTATAGAGGCGGACGTCAAGGATGTAGCCTTTCGTGTATCCTATTCATTCTTTCAATCGAAATCATGGCTTCACTAATAAGAAATAATACAAATATAGCTGGCATTACAATTGGTTAATACGAACGAAAACTCGTCCAGTTTGCAGATGACACATCGTGTATCCTAGAAATTATAAAAAGCGTTGAAAACTTATTTAGCACTCTTAAGTATTTCAGCAATATTTCCGGACTTAAATTAAACATGGAAAAGAGCATCCCTTTCTGGGTCGGGACATGAAAAACCCCAAACATACCTCAAAATATTCAAGTTACTGTCGAGCACGGATCTATTAATGTTTTAGGTATAACCGTAGGATGTGATTATGCCAAAAATACCACAGAAAATATCACTAAAAAACTCGCTGCAATGAAAAATAAATTCAATACAGGTCCTTTCGAAACCTTACCCTAATAGGAAGAATAAATATTTCAACAGCAATTGGTATAAGTAATTTTATCTACTCCATGACTATGACAGAAACCCCATTAAACATACTTCATGAATCCCAAACAATACTAACTAGGTTTTTATGGAATAATAAACCACCACGTGTAAAACACAAATCTCATATGGCCTCGTATGAACAATGTGGCCTTAAAGCTCCTGATATGGTCAACCAATACAAGGCTCTACGCCTTGCATGGTTAGCACGCTTCTCAGATAAAAAACCATGGTGCTCATTTGCAAATATATTTTTCGATAAATACGGTGGTTTAGATTTCCTTAAACAATGTAATTATGATCTAAAGTCGGTTAATGGTCTACCACCATTCAATAAAAACCTAATGCTGTATCTGAGATCTACCCCAATCCCGAAAGTAATAATATAATATGGAATAATAAAGATATAACTATAGAAGGAAAATCAATTTTATGGAAAACATGGAAGAATCGAGGCATTGTTTTTGTTCAGGATATTTAGATTAGGGGTGTGACGGTTCGCCAATCCTTCGGTTCGGTTCGGTACAGCGAAAAACCTCAGTTCGGTTCGTTTTTTTTCGTTTTTTTTTATAAAGAGTTTAATAATGACTATTTGGACAAATGACGCTCCATTCATAAACGAGTTAAGGTTCAACTCATGTAAACTATTAATTACATATAACTGCAAATTGGCACATTTAAACCATTTAAACCATTTACCATTAAACCATTTAAAACAACATACTGATCAAGAGAGCGAACAAATAATAAATGGCTACAAATTAATATAAAACCACATGTTAAGTGCAAAACCTTAACCTATCCTTGTATCATAAGTAGATCAGTGAAATTGATTCAGTCCTCCGCTTCTTCAACAATATGAAAAAATAGGAAATTCAATTAGAAGATCTATGGAATCCATCGGAGTAGCGTCTTTCTCACAACGTTTTTTTCTCATAAAGTCTTTTTACAACGTTTTTCTCACAACGTCTTTCTCACGATTTCTTTCTCACATCTTCTTTCTCACAACGTCTTTCTCACAACGTTTTTTTTTTCTTTCCTACAACGTCTTTTTTACAACGTCATTCTCACAACGTCTTTTTCATAACATATCATAAACATTTTAATGTTTGTAATATTTTGAAAATAATATGCCAACGCACAGCTCTAATAATAAGTTCTTTCCACGTGCGAAAAAAATAAAATCCAACGAGGAATAGCCGAGAACTCGTCCGTACAAACTAACATCAGTAATGAAGCTAAGTCCCAAAATCACCTTTTTTTAAATTACAATTTTAAAGATTTTTCACAAATAATACGCCTACGCAAAGCTTCGACATATGATTATTTTTAGGTGCGAAAGGAAAACAAAATCCCATGAGGGATAGCCGAGATCTGGTCCGTACAAAGCAGTGCAAAAGGTGTCAACAGAAAGACGGACATACATAGTTCATTGGTCTTATTATGCTATAGAACGTATAGAAAATTGGAAGTTTCTTTTAAAGCTCGATTATTTATGTGTTTAAAATAGTTGAATAATAGAAAACTGTATAAATGTGATGTTAAGTTTCAAAATAATATGAATATCTACAATTAAGAAAAAAACCGAACCGAATCGAGATGTCGGGTCTTCGGTTCTCGGTTCGAACCGAACCGTGATTTTTTTCTCGGTACGCGGTTCTCGGTTTGAACCGTCACACCCCTATTTTAGATTCACATAATAAAATATTATCCCTTACCGACTTATATCAAAAATATAGTACTCCTATGGATACTATGAAATATTATAGTATTGTTTCTGCCATTATTTATGCAAAACGAAATAATTTAAAATCTCTAAATCATCTTATTTATGCAAAAAGAAATAATTTAAAATCTCTAAATTATTTTACAATGAATTTATACACTACTTATCTGCGAAACCAACTAGTATCGCCTACTGGCAAAACAATACTGAAGTGTCTACTAAAGAATTTATTCAAAGTTTATCCCTCGTTAGAGCAAGTTGTAAAGAAGTTAAATTAGTTGAATTCCAATATAACGTTTTACATAATTTTGTCAATGTTAACCGAAATTTGTTTAAATGGGGGCTTATCAATAGCCCTAAATGTGTTAATTGTGAAAATGAAGACTCCTTATTACACTATCTGTTCAGATGTGAAAACGTGAAAAATTTTATTGAACAAATTGTAGACTATATTAAAAGCTATATTAAGCATGAAACAACATATAATGAAAATGAGTATACTTTTGGTGTAATAGATAAATACAATATGGTTATTGAAAAACTTAAAATCTTTAAATATAAATACATTTCGCTTTCAATTGTATAAGCGTATAAAAGCAGACGAGTGCTATAAAGCAAAGCGTATTTTCAATTTGAAATGGAAAAAAAATATTCATATCTGTACAGTAATTTGAAAAACTCATTCAAATAGCAATATCTTGTTACTATATGTATTTTTATTGTGTATAAACAAAACATTATGTATGTTATGTATGTGACTTGCTTGTTATAAACTGAAATCTTGTATAAGCTATGTATGTATACACTTTATTTTGAAAAAGAAATAAAAAATCCAAAAAACAAAAGAATTCCTAATTAGATATAAATAAGTCATAACAAATATATCAAAGCAATAAAATAGAAATCGTACCATATATTTCTATGAAATCTAAATTAAAAAAAAAATGCTTTCCCATAGAAATGTGTTGTTAACTATTATTTAATTGAAATTAAATATGGTTTTCATAAATACTCATTATTCACGCACCAATAACACTCATTCTTCAAAATCATAATGAAAAAAGATTTATATTATTTGAATATATACGATAACATCACATGTCATAAATAAAAATTAAACATGCAATCATAAAATAATAAAGATAACAATTTATGATCATATCCTTTTATTTATCATATAAATACATAGTAAATATTTCGAATTTTGCATCTTTATTACAGAAAGGGATAAATTGTTTATTTTGCGCCGGCTTCAGCTATCAAAACTAGTTGGTGAACCTAGCGAACGTAGCAAACCATGCGTGTGCTACCGTTCATTGGTGAACCTAGATAATGCAGAGAACCATGCTTGTGCAACCGTTCATTAGTGAACCTAGAAAACGTAGCGAAACATGATTGTGCTACCGTTCATTGGTTAACCTATCGAACGTAGCGAACAATGCCAATATATTTTATCATATATGTCTGGTGAACCTAGCGAAGCTGGTGACCATTGGTGAATATGTTCGAGTTTTGGACATACCTCCAGAATAGATATTTCAAGCCTGCACATCAGGGCAAAATAAGAATTCGAGGATATTAATGTTATAAATAGATTCTAGGGAATTGTGGGGTTGTTCACAACGCCGATTCGCTTTGCCTTTTCAGTATACAAATACTGTTGTGGCCGTTGTTGAATTGTAACAAAACCTGTTTGTCTACGTGTAGGAATAAAGAAACGGGGGTGTTTTATATTCCTTTTATTTATAAATTTATATGTCTTTAATAACAGTTTCCTATACGTTTAACTTAATAATCTTTAATATATTATATAATTTATATTCATAACAATCCTAGTTCTCGACAGTGGTGGTTTATAATGTACACAATCCTAGTGAATTCACAATGTTCCATTAATCTTAATATAATTTGTCCATATTACGAGATTCCGTATGATTCCTTATGTGTTCATAGCTTTATCAAGGTTTTCCTTTTGAGGTGTTCCCTCTTCGCGTTCCAAAACATATCTCCTCGATCGTGAGTTTTGGGGCTCGTTATAACGACCCCAACCCTCGCGCGTCTAATTAGTAATTAACCAATAACTTTAAACTACATAAAGACAAAGACACTTAACACAAGATTACACATTATTGAAATACCGTCTAACACTACCCTTAATGACATTTATTAACGATTTAAAATCGCTTAACAAATCACTTATATCTGAAATAACTTTTTTGTTCTTTGGTCTATTTAAAATCTAAAAACGCTGTATTTTTAGGCGATTTTTGCCACACCTGTCAATGTCTTTTTAAAAATTTTTTAAAATTTTTATCAACAGCAAATAAACAAAATCCATGTTATTCAGCCGATATCTCTTATGCATAGAAATGGTGTCATTCAATAGCTCTGCATACCTGGTCAAACAGCATAACGCATGCCTTATATGGGATGCTCGCAAAACAGTGCATGTTTATTGGCCTGATTTGGATATGTTTGGGAAATGACCGCCTAGATATGCATACATTTGTTTAGTGTTTGTGTTTTGAAATTTGTTAGATATAATTCTATCTTGTTTCATTCGCTGACCAATAACTTCGATGGTCCAATAACTAAAGTTTTGTCTTGTTTGTCATTCTATTGGCTCTCATTCTTGCTTTTCCAAATATCCACAACCTCCCTCTCAAAGTATCTTATATTATCAACTTACATTAAAGTGACAAATATATTGAATAAATTACAGTTATTTCTGAAGTCGTAATATGACCTGTGGCATTTTGGAAAAACATATTTAGGTTTATATAGGATGAAATTTGATAAGTTAAGGAATAGTTTTCGTTTGTTGGCGCGTTTGATACGGCATTCAAAGTACAATAGTCAATGATTATACGAAGGTGATTATTGTGGAAGATGTTCACACCGCGTCGTAGAATCTAGTTATAGCAAACATGGGTATAGAATTAGAATATGTTTAAACAATATTCACATACATGTAACATATTTACAAATATGTGTAATAACGATTATTTTAAGATAACCAATATCAATTTGAGGAGTACAATTTGCGGTCAAAAATGAAGAGGGCAGAACTAAGATTCATCCCATATATGATGTCCAACAATATGATAAGCCTCCTCGCTTTCACCCGGTTCTTCGATAGATATACAATAAGTTTGCAAAAAAAGTTTTCAATACAACATTTCGTTTTAATTAAGTAAAAATTAACTATATCTTGTTCGGCTCTTCTTCTCGGACAACAGTAACTGTACTATGACGCTATTGTGAAACAAATATAGCTGCTTTAAATATTGATTTTGATTTGTATTGAAATCCGACATAAAGAAATGATTCCAAGAACATAAAAAAATGTTAACTTAAAACATAAAACACAAGAATGACTGGTGCGATCAAAGGTCCTTTTAGTGTACAGCCGATCGATTAAAAGCTGTACTAATTATTATCACCTATAGCTTACCATCTGCCACCGGAATGAATAAATAAAACTGATATTGTATCAAAAGCTACCTTAAATGCGGAGCTTCGAAATCTAGCTGAAGAATACTCTTGGAAATTTCGTTCAACATCCCAATCGGCAGAGACACGTCCTTATCGTGTCCCCTCGACGTCTTTGCATGACGTCCTATTTCATTCCTCTACTGGGCCTGTATGAAAGTTTGCCGGAC
>LQRL01056508.1:1945-19804 GCA_001703475.1 Hydroides elegans
TGTCAAAATAACATTGTTTAAATCATATTGTACAAATATGTATGTGTCACACCTCTGGCATTCATATAGAAAAGGAACTCTAAGAAAGCTGCAAACAGCATACCACAATATTTTAAAACAATTTATTGGTCTAACAAAGTACGATAGTTCTAGTATGACGTGTAGCGTGTTTAATGTTAAATCATGTATGTCGGTTTTGAGAAATGTTATACATAAATTTATGAAACGACTAAGCAATTCAACAAATGAAATAATTATCAACATACTTAAAACAAGCGTTAAGCACACATCAAATATCTGGAAACATATGTACAAGCAATTATATGTTAATTTTGTGTAAGAAGTATTATACATGTTAAAATATGTAAAACAGTATGAATGTATTTATAAAGTATTCTATGTTATTATATATGTATATCTATGGAACTGTTTACACAGTGTCTGCAAATAAAATTTATCTATCTATCTATCTATAAACAGTTTTATACATTGAAAAAGATAGCCATCATATTTATATGTTCTTGATTTTATCTATATTTGTTAAACGTATTAATTCCTATTTTCATTCTTTAAAACCGTATTGTAAAGCGCTTAGTTGAAGGCGTAAAATAAGCATCAGAAATAAATACATTTTCGCCAATTGTTTTATCGCTTCTTTCTTACTTTATTCTTTTGACTATTTAAAGGCACATTATCTGTCCATTAAACGCTTTCTATTGAGCCTATAACCATTTCTCGCAACCTACATAAATAGATCTCGCCAGTACAGTTAATGTTAAAGCGCAATTTTTGAGCAAATTCGAAGCCGGAAATTGATCGAACTCGGTCAAAAAACATCAAAAGGTACACATCTGCTACAGAGCCCATAACCACATTTTCCTCAATTAAAAAGTTCTAGTCCGAATAAGCTCTAACTGTATTGTTCGACAATTTAATCCGCTGTCGGAGGTTGACCGAAATCGGTCAAAACCATGAAAACGCATCTGCACATGGGTTAACCATGAAAACGCAACAGGCATGGGTTATTTAGAGCCATTATAGCCTGTGCACGATGACAGACTGATCAACGCACATCTCAATCTATATGCCTTACACTTTTGTTATTGAGGCCTAAAATTAAATGTTTTTAAATGCAGAACGCAGATGTGTATGAATATCAGAAGAGCGTATTTCATGGTTGGAAACTATTACGTGTATCTTAGATCAAAAGGCACATCTACACATCCAGACCTTTCGTTTAAGCCCACTCCCGAGTCTGTACGACCTTCCGTTCAGAAGTTCTGCCCTGTACAAAAAAGTATGACGGTCAGACTGACGGACAGACAGACGGACGGACACCCCAAACCTATAGGCCCCCAACCTTTTGGGTTGGGGCCTAGTGACCACATATTCTGAATATTACCTGAGTAAATTGAGGCTTTACTGAAGTCTATCATATCCATGTATTGGCCCGCTAATCCTTTCTCATCTTTGTTCAATACCTGTTCCGCAAATGCACGTATCCAATGTCTAAATCCAGTTCTAAAAATGATGTCGTAAATAAGATATATTAACGAATAAAGTCTAAACCACATGGGGGCCTTCGTGAACACCATCCATATGTAATTCAGCTTGAAAAAGTCAATAAAGTAATGTTTTCCCAGAACAGTCTCGTTGGTGTGACTTTTCTTAATATTTTCAGTGTGTTCGCCATATTCTGATGTTTTGATCGGAACTGCCTTTACAGAATTGAGTGGAATTTCGCCAAATTTAGGAATGACAACTTTATATCTCGGGTAGTAGTGGTCTAGAAGTTTTGTACCAGTCGCCCTCTTATACTCTCCATGAGCCCTAAAATCAACTATTGAACGAATCCCAAGCTTCCGGAAATCTTCAAAGTCCTCCGGAGTCATAAAATCCGGTCTTGAAGATCGATATAATTTTGGATGTTCATCATCAAAACTTTCTGGCTCAACCACAGTTCTAAAATTAGGAACTGAGTTGAACCTGGCACCAGACTTTTGCATGTTGACAAACTCTTGATTAGGTATAATTTACAATAACTAAATGTTTGCCCCGCTGTACCCTGTTTTTACAATTTGATCACATGATCAATAGGGTCACATGATTCGTATCTCAATGTTAAGGACAGTCGTGGTGTAATGAATATTTTCCACTGTTTCCACACTGATTTTTAAGCAACCTAGAGTGATGAATTCAGTGATTTTGATTCTTGGGTTAATATTGGTCGTGTTTCTTTATTGTCAGCCGAGTAAGCCAAGTCAGCCAAGTAAGCCAAAACGTCAGCCAGGAAAAAAGAGAATAAAGAAACAGATCGCGGCTGAAGTGGCTTAATTTTTAGGTCAAGGTCGGGCCGAATATAATTCGAAGCATTTTGAACAAAATCCGACGCAAACAATTATAAAATTGGTAGAACTGTTTATTTGGATACATATTGCAATCAACAAGTGTTATTTAAACATTGAAACATGAGTTTAACAAAAAATAAACAAAACGTAAAATCAAAACATTGCGTCACGTGACAAAATTCAGCCAGATAAGCCAGCTTCAGCTGGCTGACATTTTGGCTTACTTGGCTGACTTGGCTTAACTGGCTGACAATAAAGAAACGCGTTTTTGGCTGACTTGGCTGAATTGGCTTACTTGGCTGACAATAAAGAAACACGACCATTATAATAATACTTCATGTTTTCAGGAAAATACGGGAAATATTTGCTCCGAGGGATACCGTCCGGAAGGGACCGAAGGCGAAGCCTGAGGTCCCTCTCGGGCGGTTTTTCGAGGGGCAAATATCTTCCCGTATTTTCCTGAAAACATTATGTATTATTTTTATGTCATGTTTTTTATGTTTATAATGAGAGGCACCCCACGATATATTTTTCAAAAAGTTGTTAAATCAACTTAAGATAACATTACAATTCTGAAAAACCACACAAAAATGGTTTTTGAAAAATTTCATTTTGCAAGAAGGTGTTCCTTTTTTACAAGCCAGCTGGGTTGTTTCTCCTTTTATAGCCAGCTTGGAACAGAATAGGAACACCTTTTGCAAAAATTAAAATGTTGGATATAATGAAGTTACGTATGATATCTAGCAAATTACGGTTTATTTGACAATTGCAAGCCAGTTTTATCAATTTTGAAATAATAATTCCCACTTCCTATTGTGAAAATTAAGAAATTATCAAAAAAGGTGTTCCTCAAACTGCTCGAATCTCCAAGCTAGAATGAATTTTCTCAAAATTTCCAAGCCAGCTGGAAATTGGTGGGGAGCACCTTTTTGGGGGAACAGCTCGTGAGGTGCTCTTCTATAATGTTAGATTGGAATAGTAAATGAGACAAAATGTACTGTTCAAAACAAAAAATATATGGATTTTCATTATTTTAAACGTCCATCGACATGCCACCCGGTTGGGTAATGTTAAAAATAAAAATGACGAAAATATAAGCGCTTACGTATGAAAATTAGCATTGTGACGTTATTATTGCATCATCGGGAAAATACGACAAGTGAAAAGCCCTGTGACGCATCTTATGTTTTCTTTATAAAAACAACGTCAACCATGAAATAATAGAAGAGCACCACACGAGTTTTTTCCTTAAAAAAGGCGCTCTTTTTAAATAATCTGGCTACAAACTTTCGAAAATTTTGATCTAGCTCTACAAATTAAGGAAACGCTGTTGAATATGTTTCTATGTTTTACGCATATATTTATATTTTTGTTATCATTTTATTCAGAGGAATATAGCTTGTTTTTTTTAAACATAAATTCAATTAAAGACTGGTAGAATGTCCTTTTTATACTTTTTTTCCATAAAACGGTTTCTCTTTTCGATCGTTGGGGCATAGATGAACACAATGAGGTAAGCAAACTACAATGATAGGAACACCCTTTAACCTTTTTTTTTTCAAATTTAATATTTATTGCTTATTTCAATGTTTCAGGAGGACACATACGAAATTTAACACACTTAAAACATGTATCTTGGGTTCCCCTTGTATCAATCTATTCTGGGGAAGCTCGGTAGTGCAGTAGGTAAAGTGTCTGACTAGACAAATTGATATTAATTCGGTGGCGTGAGTTCGAGCCCAACTAATGTCATATCTCATTGGGTGTGTTGTTTATCTAGTACAGATTGCTCTGCTCACATGTCTCGTCCTCAATGATGAAGCGGACGTCTTTGACTGTTTCGGCGCTTTGGTCATCAGACAATCTCTTTCCGCCGTGCCCGTGGGGTTGCGCTATTCCCACGCGAGACATGTCAGCTATTTGGCTCCCATCGGCTTTCGAATCCTCTAAGCCATAACCAACTAGATGCCTATTCCGCCACGTCGCTCATTTCATTTATTGTTTTTTTTTTTATCCTTTCCGGTTAACCCGATTTGTTGTAGGGCTCGGATCTTTGATGTTCCTACGAACACACGACATCCTACTTATACAGGATAGCACCACAAAGACCATCATTTTCTCTCTGCAATCATCACATAGTTCGCTGTATTTCAATTTTTTTCGTTCGTATGCCTCGTCAATTCTCGATTCTCATGGAACTGTTTGCTCGATTATGATCAATAGCTTGCTTGTGGTAGAGTATATTATCATATCTAGTCTTAATCGGGGTTTTTATCCAAAAGGGAAGACAAGTCACTTATCGAGGTCTACTCGTAACTCTCAGTCTGTAACTCTCTTTAATAAGCCTACGCTATGCTCAGTATTTTTGGTTACATTTCTCCTGCGTGTATTTTTCCTACTTTTATGAAATCTATGCCACCTTCTTTCGCTCGTTTGAATTCACTTTTGTTTGCATTCATCCGTTTGAGTTCTACGTGGTGATCCATCTTTCGTAGGAACTTATCATGGCTCCATGTGAACCGTCTCTGAGTAAGCGCTGTTCTGCAAGAGGAGGGCATGTGCGCCTAATGGCCGGGCTCACTACAGAGTCCGCATTTAGCGCCATCACTCTTCCCCCATCGCATGAGATTCGTAGATGTCGGTAAAAGGTCGTAAGCCGAGTGGATTTTGAACTGAAGTCGAATTAGTTCAATTTTCCAGAGCGTGTTCCGGTTACCGCACTTTCTCATTTCTTGTAGGCTCTATGAGATGCCATTCCTACTGCTCTTGCCATGGGTTTTCCTTCCTCCATGTTTTGCTACTCATTTTTTACCATTTTATCTCTACAGTCTGCGGTGTCCTACCTTGGTTGTGACTCGGCATCGTCAAAGCCAAGTCCTTGTCGACCTAAGCACAACTTACCGACAATATCTTGATGTTTAAGGCGGGATGTTGCATCATTTACCGCATTTTGCACCGCCCATTTCTTGTTATTTTGGAGGGTAACGCCGGCTTTGTGAACACATTCCTCTTTTGAGGTTTCGATCGTGATCACCATTCGTGCTTTACTCATCTAGAATTCCCCTGTATAAGTTAGTTGCAGATTTGTATTTCATCAATATAGGTCTATGTTTGTGAAGGAAGGCGGAATACCCATCCATATCCGCAAGCTACTGCTTATCTTGCTCTCCATTTTTTTCAATCGCCCTCATTGGAACATCATACATCATCAGTGGCCAGAGAATTCTTGGTAAAACGCCGTATTGGTAACACCAGGTTTTGAACTTTCCTGGAAGCTCACTCTTATTAATCTTCCCTAGCCAATACTCCAACTGGTCACATATATTTTTCCCATTTGCGGTGTCTTTGAGGCTTTTTTCAAATAGATTGCTTAGGCATTTTATCGGTTGGTCACATTTGGTATTGCTTCGCCTGCGATTCTAAGTTTGAAACGTTCGCTCGGTTTACCACTTTTCAGTACGACACTGTGTGATTTTTTGGCATTGAGTTTATACTATTTTTCCGGATTTTTAAAGACTTTTACCAGGTAAGACTTCCCACACCATCTAAATAAAAACGCATTCTTTTTTGTCAGGTAATCCAGAAAATTCAGATAATTACAACACAGTGACATACAACTGGGAGTTCTCTTAGTAGTCTAAATTTAGACATGTGACGCAATGTTTTGAATTTAGGGTATATGTACTTTGTTTGATATGTTTTTATTTTTTATAAATGACAATTTAATTGTATTATATATTATGAACAATTGTCTAACCAATTCTGTAATTGTTTAAATTCTATGTTTAAAAAAAAATGGATGAAACTAATAAGCTAACTTGACCCAAAAATACAGACTTTTTAGACACAATACATTTTTACACTTTGTTTGAATTGTCTCAATTGTCTGGAAAGTCTCAATAATCTGGATCAATAGATAGATAGATAGATAGATAGATGAATACTTTATAAATACATTCATACTGTTTTACATATTTTAACACGTATAATACTTCTTACACAAAATTAACATATAATTGCTTGTACATATGTTTCCAAATATTTGATGAATGCTTAACACTTGTTTTAAGTATGTTAATAACTATTTCATTTGTTGAATTGTTTAGTCGTTGCATAAATTTATGTATAACATTTCTCAAAACAGACATACATGATTTAACATTTAACACGCTACACGTCATACTAGAACTATCGTACTTTGTTAGACCAATAAATTGTTTTAAAATATTGTGGTATGATGTTTGCAGCTTTCTTAAAGTCCCTTTTCTATGTGAATGCCAGAGGTGTGACACATACATATTTGTACAATATGATTTAAACAATGTCATTTTGACTGGGTAGCTGCATTTTCCAAAGTGTCTAATCATTTTGTTTCCCTGAGCATAAAATATACGAACTTGCCTCCAAATGTCTTTTTCATCCGTTCCGTCATTTGTTGTAATATAACCCAGATAGTGATATTCTGACACTTCTTTGAGTTCTCTATGATTTTATGATTTAGATAAAACTTTGGAAAATTATAAGTTTTCATCATGTTGGATCTATATATCATAACAACACTTTTTTGTGAATTAAATGTAATATTTAGTCTGCTTGCCAATTGTTCACAAAGCCTTATCAGTAATTTTAGTCCCTTGACCGATGATGCAATAAGTGCCATGTCATCTGCGTACATAATGTGGATAAAAAGAAATGCACCCAATATGTTTTTAGCCGCTTCATTAAGTTCTCAAGGGTTCCGATATCCGGTGTTATAGCTAGTCTAGGGATTGAAAATTGTAAACGCCGCATGTGGCTATAAATATTAAGGATATTAAATATGGAGCACTTATATACATCATATAACGTTGCGGGACTTTGCAATTATCGGCTTATATAAATTATCTTGCAATAATTGGCTTATATAAATTGTAATTGAATATTGCAAATCGGTTTGGTCTGATCTTAGTTGTGGACAAATCGCTATTTTAACACCGATTATTTTTTTGTAATGATGATTTCGTTCAAGTAAAAAATCATATATTCTTTTCGTGCCGATTTTACAAGCAGTAATTCATGAAAATCGGTGGTTAGTCTTTCCGATTGAAATTCCTACCAGCCCTAACCCCAAGTCCATATTTTTAATACCCTTTAACCGGAATCTATTCATTTAACTTTAAACAATGAGAAAAAATAAAACTATTCTGTAGCTGCTCTTTAAAATTGTCAAAATATGCAACCCTTGTATTGGTTTGTTTAAGAATGCAGTTATAAAAAATGTAAGCGATAGAGCTATATCAAACCTTATCGTATGGTTGGAGCATTTTTAGGGCATTACGACCCGGTCATTATCTTTTTGTGATAATGACCGGTTGCGTCGTAATTTTGGTTAAAAATATAGCTACATCGTTTCACTGTTATAAAACTTAGCCTTATCGGGAATTGAACCCCGGCCGCCCAGGTGCCACTTTGGCGCTTTTTGTATATGGGACCATTCTTTACTCTATAAGTATATTAACGGGTACGTTATGACAGCTGTCGTGGTTGTTGGACAACCTTTCGATGGTAAAAACTCACTGGGCTCGTTTATTTAAAACATAAATGATAGACCTAATATGATGTATGCAAGTTTGAACGTTTGATCAAATCCTCCAATTAGTTCATCTATTGTTGACTCACTATCGACCCATACAAATATTAATTGTTTATTCAAAAAACGTGTCTAGCATTATTGTTAAACCAATATAAAACCTATTGAATAGTCAACCAACACGCCAACCACAATAATGAAATAATCTTTTTAACCGTGATATGAAGCAGCTTTAGGTTTATGTTTTGATATCAATATATTGATAAAATATGAATAATGATATATTAAACATAGTTTAGTTTGTTGCATTATAACATTTTGTTTCTGTTTAGTCGTTTGGGTTTTCTTTGATCTTAGATTATGCATTAATTGCAGATTCCACATGCAAAATGTTTAATAAAGACAGTGATGCTCTCAAACATCTATTATATTCAGAAAAAATAAAACAATGTTTATAAACGCTCTAATTAAATTATCTTATCTTATGAGATATTGTGTAAACCTAAATTTTAAATGAATTGGCCTTTTGATGTAGATGTGCACATTATATCTCTCATGACAATACATATCTTTATGTTTGTTTTGTTGCATGTGATACATACATGCTCTTTTACTGAAACGATATGGTGTGCGATGTTTTAATGTATTGTCGCGCCATGTGTTCTGAACAAAAACAAACATTATCCTTTAATGTTTATCTTGTTTTACGCTGGCATTATACGATTGCATTTTGAATATAATCTTACTTGTTTTGATGCAATGATTTATTACTTGTTATTCCAAACATACATAGTATTTACATATCTTGTTTTATAACCTTAAGTTTATCACCGAAAACGGAAGTGTTCACCGAAATAAAAACAATGAGCCATTTGCCGCTTTATTTGTTTTCTGTGTGTGTGTCCACATCAGATAAATACATGTATGTGCGTTCTAAGAATCGCATATTTATCCAAAAAAGGATTCATATTTTAAGGAAATCATTTTAAAGTACATCTATGATATTCTGAATCAAATTGCAGGCATGATGCTTTTGATATTTGTTGCGATGGCTGTTACATCTGCAGTTTTATTGTGGCGACTAATTCATCTGGATAAAAAAGCAACACCAGGACCATTGCCATTGCCTCTTATTGGAACCTTACATGCTCACTCGATTTGCCCGACACCGACACAACTTCAAAACCTGATAGAAACCTATGGAAACATAACATCGCTGTTCTTTGGATCAAAACCTGCTGTTATTATAGACGGTAACAGTTGTATTCGTGAAGTGTTAAATAATGACTCATTTGCTGACAGAGGTTTGGCTGATTTACATACATTGAATAAGATTATGGGTACCTCTGGTTTATTTCGAGCTGATTATACTGCAAAATTGAAACATGATCGCAAACTAGTAATGCATGTATTTCGTAAACTAGGGATTGGTAAGCCATTAATGGAAGAAAGAATTTTATTTGAAACCAATGCTCTCGTTAACCATTTTAAAGAAAAGGACGGTTGTGTCTTTAACCCGATTAACATCATACACCGTGCCGTGCTAAATAACATTATGATTGTTTTGATAGAAGAACGCTTTTCGTACGATAACGAAGAAGCAAACTTTATGTTGGATAGCATTATGACATTAAGTGACTCCTTTATATCTAATGCATTCATTGATAAAATCCCGCTGTTGCGCCATGTACCGCCATTTAAATGGCATATTCAGTCGTTACTCTATACGATAAATGGACAAATCGATATATTAAAACGATATACAAATAAAGCAATCGAGAGATTTGAACCTGGCCGGGAATCGTGTTTTGTTGATTTTTGGCTTGAATCTCACGACAAAGTAGTGGAAATACATGACTTACTCTTCACGATGTTTGATCTTGTGGGTGCAGGTGTCGAAAGCACGGCAATTACATTGCTATGGTTTTTGATATATGTTACAAACAGACCAAACATTCAGGAACGAATATTTGATGAGATCAACTACAGCGTAGGCAAAAGCAGACAAGTAGGAATGGACGATAAAGAAGGACTTCCGTTTCTACAAGCTGCTATTTTAGAGACATTTCGCTACAGCACAATTACGCCTTTAATCGTCCGTCAATCGAATAATCAATCTGATGTAGGACCCTCTAACTACAGAATAAAAAGAGGAAGTCTTATATTTACCAATACCTACGGGGTACACTTTGATGAAAAAACATGGAACGATCCAAAAGTATTCCGGCCGCAGCGCTTTTTGAATACTGAGCGGAGTTTTACTGCTAATCACAATAATTTGATGATGTTTGGGGCGGGCAAACGAGCTTGTCCTGGCGAATCTCTTGCAAATCAGGAGCTGTTTCTTATGGCCGCAAATTTGTTACAGAAATTTCGCTTTTCTGTTCCTTCAGTAAATAAGCGTATTCATGAAGAACCTCGCGATGTTCCCATGAGAGCACCACGGCCGTTTGATATCTTTATTGAATTGAGATAAAGTTAATACAACGGGTTGTTTTGTTGTTAAACAGTAAAATACTTATATAACATATTATAACTATATTGATGTCATTGTATTTGAATAACATATTGAAGTATGGATGTTTATATTCAACCTTAAAACATAAAAACTATTCTAATGAATGTGTCGTTTTGATCGGTTTGTTTATTCAATAAAATATTAATATTGTCACGGGCTCGTCGTTAATTGGCGACTCCCAACCGCTCAGATAGAGCGGCCGGCCGTTTAAGCTCAGTTGGTTAGAGCGTTGGATTATAGGTGCACGCTACAAATTGGTAGCAGCGGAAAACAACCCGCCGTTTCGAATAATAGGTTCGACATCACATTATAACGGGCCCGTGCAAACCGGCTTATGCCTGACCGTCGGGGCAGTCTAAACCTTAGGGGGAGGGGAATAATGTCACGGGCTCTTCGTTTATAGGCGACTCCCAACCGCTCAGATAGAGCCGTTTTAGTTCAGTTTGTTAGAGCGTTGGATTATAGGTGCACGCTACAATATATAAATTGAATTTGTGGTTTTCCGTGTGTTAAAATGACTATCATCACATATATTATCATCTCTACGTACACCTTTTCATGGCATTCGTGTAACATTATTAAATAGCAACAAAAATAAAGCAGTCTCGTGAAATATTCCTAAATAGAAACATGAATTTCAAATGCAATCATTCATTTATAGTAAAACATGTTGCCGTTTAACAAACAAATGCAAATCAAATTATCACACACGATGACTTACCATTTTCTTAATATTCATTGAAGATCAATATGTATAGTTCAGTAGAACAACTAATGAACGCTTAAACCTCGTTTTATTGGAAAATATTCTATGCTTCCCCAAGGAGAATAAACAGCAACCTAAATCTTTAGGTTGTTGTTAAAAATGTGCAAAAGGTGCTCTTCTAGCCAGCTCGGAACAAAAAGAAACATTTTTTTGCGAAACTGGCATTATTTAATACGGTATATATTAATTCAATTATCATTCGCAGCCTTGGGCTGGCTGTATCGGGAAGGATCTATATGGCAAACGCCCCTATACAAGAAACTATGTTATTTTGTTAGCTGGGGCAAACTCTCCGAGATTGCAAAATGTCGGTGTAACACAAAAAAATATACTTTTGGAAATCGGCGAATTTTTACTTAGCTGCTGGGTGCCCCTAAAAGGCTAAAGGACCATGCTTGCTATAAGTGCTGCTGTGTGTGTATGGTGTTTGCTATAATTTTCAAGATGTTGCTTCATTTCAAACGATTAGTTGAATTAGATTGTTCGATAATAAAATTATTATCATCTAAATATATTTATATATTTATCATTTAATATATTTTCATCTAAAATGAAAATTCACAAGCACATAGAAACTTTTATCAATATATTTTCTACGCATATTGCCTTAAAAAATTCCATCCGATTCAGTATATCTGCATATTATTCGCTTAAACGTTTAGAATCAATTACAAAGTAGTTGATTTATTCAAAAGTGATTTTTAAAATAATATGGTTGGCTATATTTCAATTTGAGGCACTTGTTCCCTTTTAAAATTTATTCACAGACTATTTTAAATAACGTAACTATGACGAAGTCGTTTTAGGTCACGACGTCCGGCACGTTAATATAACGTCGCTTCGGTTCGTCTACCTTCCAAAAAATGGGGGGTTCCGCTGGGGGGGGGGGTTGATATTATACCCTTTAAATATAAGAGCATAGAATGTGAGCGCCGAAGGCGCGAATGCAAATTAAACGATCAAACGTCAAAATTCACATGCTTCAAGTTTAATATTTCAGTGAAAAAACAAAAGCATAAGAGTAATTGTCATTTGAAATTGCACGCCGCAAAATAACATTTAAATTCTTGTTAGTATTGTCTAATTAAACAAAACACTTCAATATCCTTAATTTCCCTATTCTTTTTCTGAGTGATATACTCATTGAATCACACGATCACCATTGAAGTTTTTGAAACTTTGAATCCGTCTATGTATCCATCTCGATTTGTTCATGTAATTTTTCGATCGTTTATTGTATCGCATTATTCCACATTTTTATATTACAACTTTAAAATTTGTTATATCGCATTATATCTAAAACCGGTGATCTCTCAAAAGGCAACAACTACAGAGGAATAAGCTTAAGTTCGCTAGTAGCTAAGACATACAACAGTATAATCCTCAATCGTATCCAACCAGCAATCGAACCTCACCTAAGAATAAACCGAAATGGATTTAGACCGAGGAGAACAACAACGAGCCAAATTTTAGCCCTTCGAATTGAAGGCATCAAAAATAAGAATCTCTCAGCCATAATTATCTTCATAGATTTCAAAAAGACCTTCGATACTATTCATCGCGGCAAACTGATCAAGATTTTACGAGCATCCGGTATACAAGAAAAGCTTGTGAGAGAAATATAAGTTATGTACACAGACACTTAAACAAAATTGCTCCAGATGGTGAAACCAAATTGTTCGACATCCTTTCTGGAGTACTTCAGGGTGACACTCTCGCTCTATACCTCTTCATCATAGCACTTGACTATGCACTTGGAAAAGCAATAAACGGGAGGGAAGAAGAATTAGGGTTCCAGATACAACGTCGACAAAGCCGAAGAATAAGACCTGTATGTATATCCGACCTTGATTTCGCCGATGATATCGCGTTGATAAGTGAACAAGCTAAACAGGCACAAACATTGCTCGATAGATATGAAACTGCGGCAGCGGCAATAGGTCTGATGGCAAACCCAAAGAAAACCAAGGTGATTACCTTTAACTGTCCTAGCAAAATAGATATAAAAACCAGTGACGGCTCCATACTCGAAGAAGAAGATGATTTCACCTATCCCTAGTTAGCAGCTCAAGAGCAGATATAGCAAAGAGAATAGGCCTAGCATGGGCAGCACATAACAAGATGAGCAGAATTTGGAGATCAACACAGTCTAGAAAGACCAAGACGCGACTGTTTCGCTCAACGATAGAGTCAGTTTATCTATATGGAAGTGCAGCATGGACACTCACAGAGACGCTGGCAAAGAAAATCGATGGTTGCTTCACGAGACTACTAAGATTAGCACTGGGGTTCACTTGGAGAGACCATGTGAGCAACAAAGAAATATATGCTGAAGTACCCAAAGCCACAGATACAATGAAACAAAAGAGATTCAAGCTGGCTGGTCATTGCTATAGGCACCCAGAAGAAGCTGCATCCAATCTAGTGTTTTGGACCCCTAATCACGGCAAGCGAGGGCGAGGAAGACCGGTGCGGACGTTTGTGCAGCAGCTGCGAGACGACACCGGCCTTCAAGAACGCGAGATGGCATCCTTGATGTTGAGCAGGGACCAGTGGCGGATCTAGACATGTCGATGTTTGCAACATCAACCTAGGTAGGTAGTAGGTATATCGCATTTATATTGCATTTTTAATGTATATTCAAATATTCATACAGAATAACTATCCCATTATGAAACGTTTTATACCTATTTCACATAATTCCTTTTATCAAACTTATAACGTTATTCCATTTACCCCATCTAGCTATCGTTTGCATCAGTCAAGCATTGACTGTCTTACAAAATAAGTAGACGTAAGATAGATGAAACTTCATTTGTTTGATCAACGTTGTAGGATTCTTTCCTCGACAAGCAATAAATCGCATAAATAGACAATGTGTGCAATTTAAAGAAAGTATTTCGTTGCTGGTCAGTAAACTCATCTCGGGAGATATTTGATAGGAACAGTTTTATGATATTTGTATAAGGCAACAAAGGACGAACGGTCTGATTAAATGTCTATGTTCGTT
This sequence comes from Hydroides elegans, assembly GCA_001703475.1. Taxonomy (NCBI): domain Eukaryota; kingdom Metazoa; phylum Annelida; class Polychaeta; order Sabellida; family Serpulidae; genus Hydroides; species Hydroides elegans. The sequence continues at coordinate 16,157 of LQRL01056508.1, forward strand.
TTATATTGACATCCTGTGTGTTTGCCATGTTAATGATCAATGATTGATCTTAATTTGATTTTATTTCAATTTCTATAGATGCTAGTTTTGAATTTTAAAAAGATAGATGTCAAGAAGGAGCGTTAAACACCATACAATCAACGCACATGCACGTTCAGCTGTTTGAGTATGGACCTTTGGTCCACACACACAACGTAAAAAGCCGTTTAGCTGACTGTTGCATTGTTCTCATTAAATATTTTAAAACGCTGCATTAGGTCACGTTACTCCTAATCATGTGACCATGTTGTCAAAAGTAAACAACACAACATGTTGCAACAAACAAAATGGAATATTTTATCATTTTCCTCGCCATTAGCTTTCTTATGACATTATTTAGCTACGCTACATTTTACTTCCAGTTCGGCCGAAAAGTAAAATGCAAATGTACAGCTCAATTAAAGGACAAAACAGTGTTAATTACAGGTATGTTCGTAGTTCGCTCACATCATGTTACCCCCAATCCGGCGTATTTCAACATTTACGCATATCGGGAGTTTAATTTGCTTGAATGTAAAATTATTTGCTTTTACGCAAATAAATCCGCATTAATGTTTCAAATATTCTCTTGTATATAAAAGGAATTTGCTTGAATTGGATTGAATTCGTATTTTTGGTTATTCAAAACTCTGTTTAGGAAATACATAATTCATATAAATTCTGAAAATAATACCAATTTTGTTTATGCAAATGTTGAAAAATAATTCCGTATCTCATATTTAAGTAATGATTTTAAGCTATAACTTTAAATTTATTCAGATCACAATTGAATTTATAATTATTCCCATTTTATTCCAATATTACTCCTTCAAAATAATTTCATACGTGATTTTGAAATAATATTTGCTTGAATGTGAACCGGATACGGTATTATTTGCTTGAATGTTGGAACTTACATTAATGCGGATGTCAATCAAACTTATGTCTTCTTTTCAGTATACAGATAAGCGCAATTATGAGTTTTAACATGACTGTGCATCACACAATGGCAACGTGAAAAAAAAAAAACTTTTGATATAGGTCTGTCTTAAAGTGTCTTTTATTTTAATCATTAAACGGTTAATATAGTTTTCATTATGATGGTGATTGATATATTGTAGAAATATGGACGTAAATATGATTGCTATTAAACAAAAATCATGAACAATGAATTAGATTAGGTCAAGGACACACTTTTTGCTCTTTATTTTGTGTTTTTCTTTTAAGCAAATGTTTTGCATTCAACTCTCTTCCTATTAATTTCTCTTTTTTAAATAAAAGAAAAACAAAATAATTAATCAAATTATCAATGTGGGAAGTGGATGGTCAAACGAATATTCGTAAGTTCTAAAAATTCTTGTGTTGTTCACAAAAGCGTAACAAAACTTGTTTGTTTACGTGATCGATTTGCCAAAATAGAACGCAAAGTATTCCCTATTTATGTACAAATAATGACAATTTCGGGATATCCGCATTAATGTAAAATAAATTCGCGGTTTTGTTGGAAAATGACATTCAAGCAAATATTCATTAAAAATCTAATAACAAAGTACCGTACTGATTTACGAATTACCGAATCATATAAAACAACAAATTATACGCGTTATTGTTGGCAACACATCACCTGGTAAAAGGCTGGTTCTTTAAATTTGGTCTCTGTCTGTCAACATGTCTGCCTGCATGGCCGTCGGCATTTGTTTGTTTTCTTCGTCTCTATGGATATTGAATATGATACATACTGGAGTCATCGGTGAGGTAACTCCGATTTTCCGAGAAGGGCTTATAACCGTGTCGCACCCTCCATGAAAACTACGAGCGTACTCGCAGATTTTAACTAATTTTAGTATGACCGCTACACAGATGTTTAAGTTCGTGTTGTTGATTACCAACTGCACGATGCACCGAAGTTCGAGAAAAGGTAACTACAGAGATATGCACTATATATACACGGCTAGATAGAAAGGGGGAGATCACTTGCTTGTATGGGATAACACTTTTGAACGAAAGGCTATAGAGACTAGGTTATAGGCTCAATTGAAACGTATCGGTGTGTATTTAATATTTGTCTTTTGGCAGATTTGATAGAATCAAGTCAATTTCAGGTGGTGAACTTGGTCAATAGACTATAGACTCCATGGGTGCGCATATGTTTTTTTTTTCGACAAAATTTGATAAACTTAAGGGGTAGCTTAGTGGTAGAACACTTATTAGACCCCAACCCAAAAGTTGGGGGCCTATAGAGTTGGGCCGTCCGTCCGTCTGTCCGTCTGTTATCGCTTTCTTGTACGGGCTAGAACTTTTGAACGGAAGGTCATAGAGACTTGGTTATAAGCTCAAATGAAAGGTCTTGGTCCGTAGATGTGCCTTTTGACCATTTCGGTGAAAAACACTCTACCGGAAGTGGTCAAATTGGCCGAAATAGCCCAAAATAGCGGTTTTTCAAGACTTAAGCTTGTACGGGCTAGAGCTCTTAAACGGAAGGTCAAAGAGACTTGGTTATAAGCTCAAATGAAATGTCTTGGCCCGTAAATGTGCCTTTTGACCATTTCGGTAAAAAAACCCTACCGAAAGTGGTCAAATTGGCCGAAATAGCCCAAAATAGCGGTTTTTCAAGACTTGAGCTTGTACGGGCTAGAACTTTTAAACGGAAGGTCATAGAGACTTGGTTATAGGATCAAATGAAAGGTCTTGGTCCGTATATGTGCCGTTTGACCATTTCGGTCAAACACACCCGACCGGTAGTTGTAAAATTGGCCAAAAATAGCGGTTTTCATAGAAAATATATTTAAAATCTGCAAAAACCATACCCCTTCGAGTTTGGGGGCGGTTGGGGCCTGCTCGTGTTTCACAAATACTTCCTTGTTCCATTTGAAAAATGCTTCTCTAGGTAATAAGGAAAATGAATTAACCAGAAGTGAAAACAAATGAGCGAAACATGTGTGTTATAACACAAAATTCTATACCCTCTTTAAATAATGGTGGGGGAGGGGGTGGCTGTGTGCTTATGTTTAAAAAAACTTCCTTGTTCCTGTCGCCGACTCAAAAATCACAATATGGTGGCTTTCCTATCACGTCCGGCACAATCGTTTTTTATACGTTAACAACTACACTGTATACTAATCTTGGCCTTACCCATTACATGATTGTATGAAATCCCCGTTTAATTATCAATATTATTATCCCCCGTGAAACGGAGGGATATGGGGTTGAGCTTGTCCGTCTGTCTGTCCGTCCGTCCGTCTGTCTGTCCGTCTGTCCGTCCGTCCGTCCGTCCCCATTGACATAGGGTAGTTTGTGCACGCGAGTTGGGCATGAAGGAGTTGAGCTAGAGGTTTCAAATTTTATACACGTATAAACCAAGGTCTGAAGTCGTGCCTCGTTAAGGTTTTATCTCGATCGGTTGAAAATTGTCGATTCTGGAGCACTTTAAAAATTGTCAATTTTAAACTTTTTTTCTGATGCCAAGCACCTTGTGCACGCAAGTTTGGTCTGAAGCAATTGAGCTAGAGCTTTGAAATTTAATACACGTTTAAACCAAGGTCTGAAGTCGTGCCTCGTCAAGGTTTTATCTCGATCGGTTGAAAATTGTCGATTCTGGAGCGCTTTAAAAATTGTCGATTTTAAACTTTT
>LQRL01056518.1:0-12465 GCA_001703475.1 Hydroides elegans
CCCCCGGGGCCGAACCGGAAAAGCAAGGTCGGTCAAAAGGGGAGGTGCACATCTTCAAGATATATTTTATCGATTCCAAAAGGTTTCAGGTTGATCGATTTAAAAAACCCTAGGACGAGTTCATTACACAAAACATAGCATATATCTGTGAAATGCTGTGGGTGGGGCTATGTTCTAAGACCCCCAGGGGACGAACCGGAAGAGCAAGGTCGGTCAAAAGGGGAGGTGCACATCTTCAAGATATATATAATCGATTCCAAAAGGTTTCAGGTTGATCGGTTGAAAACCCTAGGACGAGTTCATTACACAAAACATAGCATATATCTGTGAAATGCTGAGGGTGGGGCTATGTTCTAAGACCCCCCGGGGCCGAACCGAAGAGCCAGGTCGGTCAAAAGGGGAGGTGCACATCTTCAATATATATATAATCGATTCCAAAAGGGTTCAGATCGATTGGTTGAAAACCCTAGGACAAGTTCATTACACAACATTTTGCGTACGTCGGACGGACGGACGGACGGACGCCGGACGGACGGACGGATGGACGGACGGACGGACGGACACCACCTCGAACTCAGAACTTTTTAAGTTATACCAAAAGTCGTTTTGATACCCATAGATACCATTTCCGATGAAAACAGAAAATGCACGCACGGACAGGGCAAAACCTATATGGCCCTCTGACTATAGTCAGGCGGGCCATAAAAATAGATTTAATTGTTTCAATTGTTGATGATATCAGCTTTTTATTTGCTATTGTGCGAAGGCCAAGAGAAAAACTCGGCTTCGCGAGTACCTGGTTGAGGGAAGGATGATATAAACCTAAACTTGCATATAACTAGAGACGTTATGGCCGTAAACTTTTTTTGCTGGACATTTTTAGTACTGAGAATATTTTCCGGAATTCTTTTGGGTGTGATATAAACGGCAAACAATGTAAGTGGATGCATCTAACTAAAATGTGTACATGTATCGGGAAATATTATTTATATTTATCAATTATGTTTTGATAATATATCTATTTGTCGAGTTTGGCCGGCTTTATACAATTTTAAAGAAAAAAAACACTTAAGAAAAGAAGATTTAGATCCTAACTCATTCATGATTTAACAAAACTAAATGGTTTATGATGTAACAAAATAAAGATGGTATATAAAGTCTTCAAACAATCGAATCAGATTAGCGGAACACATAAAATTCTAATGATGTTTCAAAATGACCCATTAAATTAATCCATGCTGCTTTTCCAGTTTTTCAATACGAAAAATAAATCTTGAATAAACAATACACGCACTAAAAATTTTGTAGAGCTTACTGCATTTATGTGATAGCATCTTAACTCTCAAAGCATTTGGGACATCATAAATTCGGTTTTAAATAAGGCAGCGTGGGGCGCGCATAGACATATTAAGAAGTCAAAACAGATGACAATCAATGATAAATAGATGTGTTTAAAAGATGAATAATTACACTCGTTATTTTACCATTTTCCGAAACGAAATATTAAATTTCAGCGGTTCAACTACCGTTGTATTTAACAAGTGATTTATTCAGTGTCGAAAACAGATTTCATGTTTTGATATCTATGTTTACTGACAATTGGGGACGATTCAAAATGCCAGGGTTTCCTTTTTCTGACAGGGAGACGGTGGAGGGGGGAGGTCATGTCAGATATATACATTTCCCTAGTCACCTACATCTATGTTTGTCCTTATTCAGTGCGCATCTAAATTACATATCTTAGCTTCATTTATGCATAGATTTGAAATGTATATTCGAAATAGAAGGATTTTTAGCATAACTGTGCTAACATGAATTCGTCGTTTTACTAATAAGATATAATAAAATGACCCAAACATTTAGCAATAGCATGATTATATATCATAAGTTCTTTCCTGTAAGTGTTTGGCCTATGTCGATTTTAGGGAGCCGATAGGGCTCATGCGATTTCATGCGAGTCGTTATCGATAAAGGTAAGTTTATTGGTTAAACAACTTTATGTATTGAATCATTTAGTGAAGACGTTTTCCTATAGTCACATACCTATTTTTTTTAAAGAACTCATTTTAATCGTAGATTGCACTTCACGAACAATAGTTTCGAAATTCTTAAATGAGACATTACCAAATTCTCAATCAGATCGCAACAGAGAGTGCTACCTTAGCTGATATTGATAAACGGATGAAATATGAAGAGGTATTCACGCTGTCAACGAATTTCGTGTTAAAATAGGAAAAGGGCAATTATGTTATTAATCACCTGCAATTAGGAGCACCCTTTAAAATTATAGCTACTTTTGTGAGAAGGCTTTATAAAACCCATAAAAGGTACTCCCTTTTCTTTTTTGAACTTATAACTACTTAGTACAAATTCTATGCCCTCACGATGTACATTGTTGTTTCAAAATAGTCGGCGTACGACAAGCGCATTTAAATTCTTAACATCAATCATGAATATAATACAAGGGCCCTGCATTTTTCTCTATAATGTCTCTTTTAAGCTGTTTTGCTTAAATATACACCTCACATTCTCATAGGGTCCCCAAGACGTAACGGTTCGTCTTTAATGAGATAATTGGCCAATTATAAAAAGAATGTAAAAAAGGCATTTCTTGTGTTTGTTTAAGGTCTCGGATTTTACGGAAAAGGCAGTGAAAAGTCATAGTGTGACACAGGGTACATTTAATTTTTAGGATTGAAATCATGTGTTTGATTAGATACTTAATTTTGTTTAAAATTCGCGAATAAAAATATGTTTTACCAAAAATTGTATTAATTAAAATCCCTGAAGCTTAAGTCGTGAGTCAATTGTTGTATATATTTATTGCATCACATTTACGGTATCTTTAGCAAATAACATTGCATGAACATATTCTAACATTGTTTATGTACAAAGATTTGTCAGAATGGAACGTTCATAATTAAGTTTCCGTTAAAATGTTTCAAAATGCATTAGTCCTTTAATGTGTGCCCACAAGACCTTTCCCGATTTTCCCTTCAACAATTAAACTAAGAAATTAAGGCAATAACCATAAATTAAGACAGGTGTATTTTTATGTACATCAGTAAAGCATTTCTTAATTGGTGCTTATCAAATCAACAATATGGTGATACGTTAATGTTGACACTTTCATTGAATATTTAATTACGTTCCAAATTTACGGTGAGAGTTTTGCTTTTCATCGTTCCATCAAATTAATATAGAAATCAACCGAAAAGGGAAAAAATATCAATTCAAAATAGCATTTCCTTTTCATTAAAGATTTTACATCGTTACATCTTAAGTCAGTCGCGTTTTTTATACACTCCTTGGCTCGGCTAAAGCACTGCATTTAGAAAATGTTTTTTTTTTTTACTAAAAATTTGTGATAAAAAAAATAAATCAAGTAAAATATGTCCATACGATTTATTATTATCATGTTTATGTCATTCAATACCGGCCCAATACGGTTTAATGTTTAATACGGATTTATTTATCTCTTGTTTACGAAATACGATGAGTAATACACACAATAAAGATATAATAAAACTGTTTATAACTTCATTAATGTATATATGTTGAGTCACTCCAAAACACAACAGAAATAACTTTATAAAGAAGCATCAGATTGGTCTATTCCAAACAAAAAATGCTCATTGTTTTGAATACAGCTCTAAATATTTTTTAAAGTGGTGCACATATACATAATAATGTCTTCCATTATTTTTAATGCTATACTCAGTTATTTCCACATGCTACGATCGTTCAAAAGTATTATTGCAGATTCATTATAGCATCTCAGTAATCAGGAAGCGTGTTTTCACGTTTTAAAAGCGTAAAAATACGTAATGTGGGAAAAACACGTTTAAAAACAAATCTACTGAGATAATGTTATGAGATACAGCAAGTCAGTTCCATGGAATAATTTGGGGATGTTTTTCTTCTATTCACCCTCTTTTTGGTGCTTCCGAACAGATAATCACAACGAGTAATGTGAAAAAAAAAGAGGGAAATAGGTTTTGATGACCATGGAATAGCCACAAGTTGACATGCAAAAGTAGATCTTGACATGTTTATTAACCTATAAAACGAAGCATTTTATAGCTACTTTATGGGACCTCCTATCCCATCGTTCTACTACAAGACCATTTTGGATGAGACATAAAAAGTTGTTGCTGCTTTTTTCGTTTGGAAATATTTTCGTTTTTGTAGATCTCTGTGCCTTAGCGATTTTGACACTTTCTCCTCGAACAAAACTTATAAATAATAGTTATATTTCACATAATATTAGCCTTCTGGACAGGATTTAAGGCAAAGTTTCATGGAACTTTTCCCTCTAATATACAGTAATTTTAATATATCGCTAATAGTTTTTTTAGTGAAGAAACTTTATCGGAGTGACGTAGAGGGCTGTACATGTTAGACGTTGCAACACGGTACAAATACGCAGGCGGGCTTTGTGATTTCAAAGGTACATATCTTAACCACTTTGCTGTTAATCATTTTGACTAATACGAAACCTATGAAAACTACGAAGCGTTGTATCGTTTCTCCGTAACAAGTCGACAGAGAAATCCTGTGAAGTCGTTACTTTGCTACTAAGTAACACGTCGGATCTTTACTTTCAACTTGATGTATTCCATAGTGCCTTTCCAAGGTAGTAAAACGGATAAATTGTTCTGAAGTCCCAAGATTGGCGATATTACCGGTGTTTGTATACAAAACGCAAGGCATTTTGAAGGACCAACAATCTATCACAGAACTAAAGGTGCTACTTAGTTGTCTACACAACTATCTGTTCTAACCTGTCTGACATAGATGTATATATTTTTACTCACACTAGGTTTAAAAAAAGAATTCTAGAGAGTATGGTATTATCTTGGTTTTTAACCAATATCCACGTGGTTTGGTTTCGAAATATGTGTTTTCAGCCAGTTATGATTCATAAACATAATTTGATGATAGGAATGTGGTTCGGAAAAGCAACATCCCAACATACCGCGTTTTTTCTATGAAAGAATATGACTCGAAAATGCAGCATCCATGCGTATTTTCTATGAAAGAGTATGACTCGGAAATGCAACATCCATGCGTATTTTCTATGAAAGAGTATGACTCGAAAATGCAACATCCATGCGTATTTTCTATGAAAGAGTATGACTCGAAAATGCAACATCCATGCGTTTTTTCTATGAAAGAGTATGACTCGAAAATACAGCATCCATGCGTATTTTCTATGAAAGAGTGTGACTCGAAAATGCAACATCCATGCGTTTTTTCTATGAAAGAGTATGACTCGAAAATGCAGCATCCATGCGTATTTTCTATGAAAGAGTGTGACTCGAAAATGCAACATCCGTGCGTTTTTTCTATGAACGAGTATGACACGAAAATGCGATCTCCATGTACATTTTTACGAAATCATGTGACCCCAAAAGGCGACCTTCGTGAACTTTTTTTATGAGAAAGTCTGACCCAAAAAAATATGACATCCATGCCTGATCAGTAGTATCGTAAGAGTAAGGGCTTGTTCACACGGGAAGCGACACGCGTTTTAGGCTCGGAAATGGAGCGGCAAGGTGTTCACATGGGAAGCAACAGTTGACGATTCTTAGTCTTGTAATTATTAATTTTCATAAAAGAATCTCCACAAACGCGAGAGGCGGTGGGGAATCGCCCCTTGCGTTTTTGCGCCGCCAGTTGCGGCAAGAAACAAACAACTGAACTTGTCTAAGTAAATTATTGGTTTAAATGTCAAACATTTATCGTTCTAAGCCTGTCGCTTCCCGTGTGAACACTTTTTCTAAGGCGATTCTAAACAAATGAATAAGTCCAAGAAAGAACAAATAAGTAAATTGCCGCCTGCTGCGTTTCGTCGCTTCCCGTGTGAACAATCCCTAACTGGGTCGAACAAAAAAGTACCCATGACATAGTTTAAGCAAAGATTCTTTGGTTTAATACCATCGTAAAAGTGACGCTTGGCCTAAAAAAATAAAATATGCAAGACTTTGTCCAACACCAAATACAATATGGATTCTTATCTAGTGTGTTATGGCAATAGACACGAGTGTTTCCGCTCATTCTGTGGGTGGGTGCTTGTGCTTTTGAGATAAACGCATTGGCAACTAACTGTCTTGGCAACGCGAAGCACACGCGCCGTAACTAACGCGCGACACATTCAAACGGCTTTGTCTTTTCTCCAGAGCGTGAGAAATACGTCTGAAACGGTTCCTTTCCATTGAACATATTTTTACATGAGGATTTGGAATGAGATATGTTAATTGTTCATGATCCTTTGCATTGGACAAAATATAATAGTTATATCTATAACAATTTACGAACCTCTATAATTTCTTCTAACATTTTACTGATGTTTTGCTTTTATCAAAATGTGATGCTAATTAAGGTTTGTTTTTTTTTTTCTTTTGATAAGGAATCCTTATCAGGTAGAATACCTAAATTATCACATCTAACATTTTAGAGTATGGACGGGTTTCTTTACGAATCATATTTTTATATATGTGTAGAAGCGCAACCCTTGAAACGAAAGCTTTTCGGAAAATTTTGAAATTCAGAAAAAAAGTGTCATCATAATGCTACATGTAATTCACTCTTTTCCGATGCAAGTACAGAAAAACCATCGTATCTCATATTTCTAGATATGTAAATATTTGATTTTAATTCTAAATTCATTGTATTATTTTTTAGTAATGATTATAGAGCATGTTTCTTTTCATCATTGCCCAAAATATGCCTTGAGTTTTCACTGATATAAAGGGATTCAATTCAATTATTCAATTTTTATTCAGAAATGTAAAGTTTCTTGAGATAAACCGTTTAGCTGAATAATATATGTTGGGGGCATTAAGGGGATTTCCGCATATTATACATAAGTTGATTCCCTTTTTTGCATTTTCAGAAGTACCTACTTGCATACAAAGAATTCCTATGATTCTGAATATATCAATATAACTTTACAAATGAAATATTTAGTCTGCTGGTAAATTACTCCAATGGTACCCGTCATTTTGAAGTCTTTATAATAGCTTTTCATGTGCCTTTTTGTGCTCTTTTGGTGGTTTCACGAATGTACAGTAGCGCGCGATTATAACCTATCCTTCTCCATAGCGTTTGATACTAATAGGTAATCGTGTTTGATATATTCGTATAGATAATATTCGTTCATTATCTATGCGTTTAGCGTTTAAAAAGTTCATGTTTAAACGTTCATGTCTTTTCATAAATCGTTTTGCGTTAAGAGTAAATGCGTTTTTCGCTTAAGCGTTTTTCATGCGAGGTAAGAAACGCGCGCGACTGTATTCTCGACTTTTCTGTTCTTTTGTTGACTGCATAGGTGGCCAGTGGCCAACGTTTAGGATAATAACCATAAGATAAGATCATATCTTACGATCTCTTTTATTGAAAGTAATGCATGAAGCTTTTATGCATCAATTTGACTTGAGTTTAAATATGGACCGACTGGTTTATAGAGAACGGAGAAGGAATAGAGCGTTATTTTTATATAAAAAGTATAGTCTTTAAATGGTAGCTGAACATTCCTTTTAGAACCGTTATAATTTTGTCATCTTCATTAAAAATCGTATCTCAAATATTGATAGGAGTATCAGTAAACAAGATATCCAAAAAGAAAGTCAATTCTCAACAATGCCAAATAATCAATACTCAAATAAACGTCTACTCATTTTAGGTACCCAACGAACTATTTAAAAAAAAATGTATAGCCTGTACATTTTGCAATATACTAAGAGAATTTATTTGCCCGTTTCTTTGGGTTGTATGAAATCCTAAATTACAATATAATCAAAAGAATGATATAAGTAAACTTAGGAATCATATGAAACATTTCTTAAACATTGTTTGATCCGCTGTATTCGTTTTCAATATACCCCCTCCCCCTATTTTTGTAGACCCCCAATAAACAAGTCAGATAAACACACTTGCTACTCTAATATCATTGTTCTATTTGCGATGAGCATAATAAGTGTATCTTCAAGATACATTTAGAGGAGCTATGTTTTTTGCAGAGCAAGCTATGTGGAATTGTTTCTGGATTTGCTCAGGAATTTCCGATATTATATTGCTAGGGTCAATGTGTAAGCTTTTTTATGAACCAGGTTTCATATCTGGGGTAAGGGTTACCAGCCCGGGGGTTAATGGCGACGGGGTAACCACCTCAATGTTTTCACCACAGGGGGTTATAGGCCCGCGGATGACAACCGGGAGTTATATCCTAAAATCGTGATGCCAGACGAATCCCCATAAGTTATGGAATATTCGCAACTGGTCATTTGGCGACTTTTTTTTCGATTTTTACTTTATGTATCCCGACACCATGTCCATTTATCAAGTTTTTATGTTAAAATAAGAACTTTTGTACTCGGAACCCTTCAAATATCACATCTACTCCTTTTCTTAATCCGTACTCTCATAGTAGTGTCCGATCAAAAGGCTTTCCGGTGAAAAATTACTTGAAGATGAAAATATATATAAGATGTTTGTTACATGTACGTCGCAGCTTAATACTGTTCAGATATGTATGTAAGAGTGTCGACGCAGCAATGGCGTTATTCCAAAGCTGACGACGCAAGAATAGCTTTCGCAAAACAAAAGTAAAAATAACCGTAAACATAATTAAATAGCTAAAGGATGTCTTGTCGAAAAGAGCAGCTAAAACGGCATGAACCGCTTGACATTATTCCAGAAAGTGCTCAAACACACGTCGAATCAGGATTTGCCAATTGAAAGACACGTTTATCTATTTAGTAGTCGGGTCCAAGTAGATAAGTTTTGCAGATCGAGAAAGGTCTTGCGCTATTACATGTAGGTCATAGCAATGTCTGAATGTGACTCAGTATATTTTCGTTTGTTGATACTCACAAGTCGGAAAGAGTATATATCTTTAAAAAATTGAGCTAAATTTTGTTTGGTCATGATCACATGATGAACATTTTTTTTTCATTTGAGCAAGTTCATTTCGTAATATGGCTAATTTGAGTATGTTATCGTCACTCGCTAAGTTGGAAAACCATATTAGTATTTTGGATGGTTTGTAGTTTAACAAAGTACCGACGTGGTACCGTGTCTTGCTTAGTTACCGGTTTCAAAATACAAACAAGGTCTGACATCAACCCTATGTGGCAGGTACGGCCTATCGGTATCGCCTCACGCCCCTTGGCTGATAAATTGTCCGTTTTTGAAAACCCCGTCATTAGAGCCCATTTCCGTTAAATGAATTAATAGATTAATCATCGCGCGCTTAAGGACCTGGCCACACAGGAAGGGTTTTCGAATATCGTTTTCCTAACAGGTCTTCCTATCTATTTCTAACGGAAAACGCAAAAACACACAAAAACGCTTGTCGCGAATACATTAAAGACAGGGATTTTAGGGGGAAACTCGTCCAATATGGTAATTAGGCCTTTCAAAAGTATGTGTCCGTTTTTCTTTGCTTGGCAGACGTGTCGTATGGGGATTTAAATTTGCAGATATTCAGAAAATATCGATAATATATAGTGAAGCATAATTTTATAAGTCAGAACATGGCTCGATTTTTCGCAAAGTTTGAGAATTTAATTTTGGGGTGCTCAATATCGACCCTGGAATCTAAGTTGACATATAAGGTCTTGTCGATATTTTTTAAAGGACTGCCAATATGTGCATATGTTTCAACCTACCATAGTTCATATTATTGAAAATATTGTATAGCAAAGGTGGTACACTGATGTTTTTGGTATAGGTGGAAATGTTTAAAACTGAATTTTTCACATCGCCAAAATATACAGTTTTTGGTAAAACTACCATCTTTTAGTATATATTAAGTTTGAAATTGATAGCATTCAATTTGCGAAGAATAAACGTATGACAGGTACTGTTTTACGCCACTTTGTGCCTGACCCTGATTTTGACACTTCCTATAAATACAGGGGTGCAGTTAAAGAAAAGAAAATGATTCATTTATAACCATTCATTAGCAAAATAATTTACATGTTAACTACGTGCATATGTGTGACTAAGAATTGAGGGGACCAAATTATAGTAGCAACCATTTAACCGTTGAAACACTCAAACCGTTGAAGTCCGCACTCTGGCCAACAAAATAGGATATCTGAATAACAGAAGTTATCACATTGACTAAGATAGCATACAATGTGTCCTAAAATATGAAATCATGACTTAAGTTCTCGGTTCTAGACTGTTTGGTTTATATGCTCATCAACCACCAACCCACACCCCTAACCCCCAAATTGCATTCTAGGTTCCGAACATAGCTTATTCCATCATATTATCCATATTGTATCTTGATTCTATTATATACTTATATAACTATTTCATCACAAAGTTTTGTTTGAGGGTTAGCTTATTCATGCATCACTCACCCTGATTCAACACGTTTCCAAACACCGAATCCGCCTGCACCAAACTACAGTTCCAACGTCGATTCTTAAATTGCCACTGACATTCTTGAATCGACCGTTCAGCGCCCGCTTTTACTGCGCCCATAACGTTGACGTTACGTCGACAGATCTTCTTTTGACGTCGCGCTAAGCCCGAAAGATCGTTGCAGTCGGAATCTGGTTGGAGGAGACCAACGTCGCTTGAACCTGCGAGTGCCCTATGAAATAAAAACATTAGAAACAATAAACTGAGATTGCATGATTATATGATTAGTGATGTATACTCATATTCACTATTAGGTATCTTAAGACATTCGACGCCAGACATACGTTTTAGAGTCTTCTTTTGATGTCGATGAAGAAGCTTGAACCATTGTATATGTTAGGATCAGCAGAATGACCAGAGTTATTTCGAGAGATAGTTAATATTTTAATCAAACTTTGGGTAGTTTCTTCAATATAACTTGCAAACGATTCAGCTTCACATTATAAGCGTTGGTGGTGCCGAAGTGGTTATACAAAGTGCAAGACTCAAGTTTCTCTGTTTCGTGTGGTTACCGAACACAACTTGCAACCGATGCGGGTTATCTAAGTAGGTTCGAGGGAGCCCTTTGCATATTTCTTCCGACATAGAAAACGTACCGTTAGAATAAAACGCCATCTTGACGTCATATTTGTGCGGAGATATAAACGACGTTATACCGACGTTGTACCGGATATGGCAACACAACCAACAATTATAGCCGCCTAAGGGCGCGCTTGGTCACATTTTCGGCTCAAAACGCAGACTAGCGTTTTTGAGTTTCCCATACAGAGTACATTGAGGGAAAAAGATGCGTTTAAAACGCAAATGTAACTATGCCCTGTTGCCACACGTCAAAAACCATATTCCATATATATTTTGTAAGATCTTACGTTACGTAATATACCGACGTCAATTCAGGTAATTCGCTGGTTGGGGGAAGTAACTAGAGTACGTAAATATCTTAGTGTAAGTGAGGATAAGTTACCAAATTAAATATAAATATAAGAAATCATACAAGTTATCTATAGTCTACATCTTTATAAATACTATTTAAGTGATGTTTATATTTATCGGATCACATAAACATATAAGAATGGCGATAGATTACTTCTGGTCTGTTTAATTTTTGGTGAAATGTCTTATGATAACACTTCAATGTGAGTTTACATTGTAACATTTATTTTTTGCTATAACATCGCCCATGTTTGCCTAACGTTTCATGTTTAAGGAACAACATTTCACAATATGTTTGCATGTAATGATGATGGTAGCTTAACAATCGGCACCCTTGTTACTCTAAATATTTGTAACTTTTCAATTTATGTTCCACATAGTTTCACCTAGCTTTTTGCAGTCCCCTTAAGCCGCAATCCAATTATGAGTAAACCTAAACCTGCACCTATTTAGTACGCGATTCACCTATATTTCAAGACGTTATAGGAACGTCATGTTATAGATAAATGTATGGCATTATAGTTTTTTTGCTTTCGGTTGTGAAGTAACAAAACGCAAAAGCGACGCCATTTTTAAAGTGCGATAAGCACAACGTTATGAGATAGAAAGACGAGGGAAATATATCACCAGCAAAACGTTAACATAATCTATATAATTTTGTCAACGTTTTATTCGTCTGTCCTTTTGCTGTACGGTTATATCGTACCTTACCAGTACGGGAAAAGTGATACAGTGATTATTTTGCGTGTGCTGTTAAAAACCTGTCATAAAAGCAGATAATAAGCCTCTTGAAGAACAACTTAACTCCTAACGAACCCCACACAAACCCCTCCACAAAAAATACAATTGATGACATTAGTTATGTGTCAAACCCGCAAAAGTGCGTGTATATTACGAGAAGGGGAGATGTAGAATCGTATCGTCTTAAAGCACCCATTGAGTTGTGTTTCAAGTTGCTATTCCTTAATTTGTCATCACAGGGAATAAAATATAACATAGGCATCAGAGATGCAAAGCCCCCAGCCTATGCAAAACATTCTTTATCACGAGTAATTGTCGATTAAAAGAAGCAGGTCTAAAGAACTATCTTTC
>LQRL01056536.1:1416-13798 GCA_001703475.1 Hydroides elegans
CATTTTAAATTGATGAATCAGTTATTTATATAAATTGTAACACTCTTCAATATAAATTTGTTTGTCAACATGACAAAGTGTGGTTATGGACCAATTGCGTTTTGCCATTCTTACTGTGCTGGCGCCGCTAGTTATAAAAATAAAACAACTTCATGGTTTCGATGGTTTAGGCTAGTTTATTGGCTCTGCTGCATATATAGTGCTCGTATTATGTTGAATTTTGCTATTTGCTTGAATAAACTAGATACCAACATTGAGTTTATAAATTTCCTTCTTCAGAAACATCTTTACACAGCAGTAATGTTTCTATATGATAGTCAAGGTTATTATACCCAATTTTGAATTGAACGAAAAAAAACACACAGATGCGGCTTCTACAACCACGAGTGACATACACGGATATAATGTAGAAGTAAAACAATAAATATGTAAAAATCAAATATAAATTGAATATTGCAAAACCATTATTAATATTACACATATTGTAATAAAACCAAAGGAGTGAGCTATACCCTTGTATATTATATTCCGTAAAAACTATCAATAAAACAAATATTTACTAGATAACATACGAACATACATTACATACACACCGAGTTTGTAAGCCGTATATCTAAATCATCATCCTTCATTTTCTATGTCAAATCATGATTAAATGTAATCTATTAAACGTTATCTATACTGAAGTATATCTACTATAAACAATTATTTCCAAAAATATTGTTTTCACAACATTGCACAATTATTTCCGGTAAAATAACTACATCAATAATAGTTACAGGGGTTTGATATTTAATCTCCACCTACCCAACATCCACACCTAAAAACATAATTAGCAGTAAATTCACTTATGTCTTTAGTTTTTCGCCTTTTCTCTTATCACACAACAAATAATCGTTGAACACTATTATTTTTAAAATGCCATATTAAATGAACACATTGAACTGGTTGAAAAAAATATCCGGCAAGAACATATCGTATAATTTTAACTGATAATAAATGCAGACAAAACAATTGTAGCACCCTGAGATCCAAATGAGATTGCTGTTATTCTTGTCTATGAGGCCTGTCCCCAACCCAAATCGCTAATCAAGTCATTCTTTGTGTTCTGCATGACCTTGTGGGAAGAAGAGACGACTGAGATGTTTTCGCTTCACTCTTAACTTGCAACTCGGACACTGTTTCGTCTCCTGTAACAAAGTAAATAGGGCCTTCACAGTTATTTTCCCGATGTAACGATGATGTTTTGACATCTGGTTTACCGATCATATTATATCTAATTTACAAGGAATCAAATCTTAATTTACTCTTTCGCAATCCTACTCACACTAATGGCCTCTTTCCAGCACTGCATGCAGCACACGTGACCACAGAGTGCTTTGAGGGGCGCACGGGCGTCCTTGCCACAGGCCACACAGTCTATACCTATAAACACGAAATGTGGAATAAATTCAATGCCGGTACAAGTATTGAACATGTCAATCATGACTCGATTATCTTTTTTTCTAGTTGAAAAAAAAAAAAAATGTTAAATAATAATTTTTGGCGTTGCCATGTGCAAGAAACTAGTTTTATAAGTTCCTCAATATTGGACATGCTTGATTTTCACACATAGTTTTTTCGAGCTAGAATTCAAAATAGATATACACCTAGAACGAAAACATCAGTCAGCAAAGACAATGTCCATGTTATCAAACTAGAAATCTTATGAAAAAAACTCACCGCTGACTTTCTGGCTTAATGTGAAGTCAATTGTATTTTTGAGTGCATCTGCTACCGATACTTCCTCCTTGTTAGATTCGGCCACATGAGTTTTACACGATGCGTCTGTATTTGTAGCTGCTGTCGTTTGTTGATTCTCAGTATCTATCGCAACTTTCGATTCCGTCACAGATTGCTTGGAGTTTATCACAGATTTGTCTGATACTGTCGAATTGCTATCACAGATCGCAGAATTTGAATCGAGTTTTTCTTTTAACGCATGCGAATTGGCTTGAGACTCCTGAGTTTCGCCCAAAGAGCCGCTTAATGTATCACGTTGCTTTGTCAATCCAGCATTTGATGCTTTATCACGTGATGTCGAAGAGCCAGTTTGAGAAGCGAGGGAACCAGTTGTAGTAGACGATGGCTTCTTAAATTGAGATGACGTGTGTGATACACTGGATATACCATTTGAGTTCAGGTGGGTTTGTGCATCCAGATTCTTTGAGCAGGCGAAAAGAGAACTCGATTTGCCGGTTTCTTTCTACAATATCAATTTATGAGTAACCGAAACTTATCGATTTTTATAAATTTATCCTTATATTGTATTTTATTAATATATCCCTTTGATTCGTATCAAATCATTATTTATTTGAAGAAAACAAGACAATTGAGCATTGTTTAAACAAATATGTAGTTTTTTTTCATTAAAACAAATTTACCGTGTTCAGTGGTTTCTTGAAAAGGCTGTCATCTTTATGTTTCTTTCTTTGATGATCTTAAAACAAGTAATGAAATCTTAAATCAAAACACAGGTTTATAGTTGTACTGTAACGTTTATATTGTAAACACTTTACAGCTATCTATTTATTGAGAAATAACTATTTTTGTTTTGAGTTGAAAACCTTAGAACCATATATTTTCACTATTATCAAAAGAATTATTATAAATACCGGGGTTAAAGAGCTTACCTGTATTACCAGGATCCGAAGATTTCCGCTTTTGAACTGAGTCACTGGGCGTATAACCACAACCTTCACCGGTAAGGTTGCGACACGTTTCGTCAAATTTCTGCTTGTGCTGCGGCCGCACAAATTTGTAGAAATCTGCAGTGGACAAAATATAATATACTTACCACGATTGCGAAATGTAATATATCTTCACAGAAGCTATTGAAGTGTTCAGTCGGACGGTAAGGGAGAGCCTAACAGGAGAACATTACGAATGCACAATCATCTACATAGATTAGGGATGGGTCGGGGCCCCGAAATCCCGGGGCCCCGTCGATGAAAGTTCAGCCCCGGGGCGGAATTTGACACCGGGGCCCCTGTCGTCCTTAATGACCTTTACTTTCAACAACAGAAAAGATGCTTAAATTGATCAAACTCATGCAAATATTGAACAAAAATATATGAATAT
This sequence comes from Hydroides elegans, assembly GCA_001703475.1. Taxonomy (NCBI): domain Eukaryota; kingdom Metazoa; phylum Annelida; class Polychaeta; order Sabellida; family Serpulidae; genus Hydroides; species Hydroides elegans. The sequence goes on from LQRL01056536.1 coordinate 4,537, forward strand.
TCACATTTGACCTATTTATGCATCTATTTATGCAGTGATATGAGATAACAGTGTTTTCAATGAATTCACGATTCTGATCTTGCAAAGAAATCTTATTATTTTAAACGTAGAATGTGTCAATGCTCGGTGTAACATTAATAGACGGGGTATCGACGGGGCCCCGCGACGGGCGGGGTTTGAGTCACGGGGCCCCGGGGCCGACAATCTGGCCCCGACCCATCCCTAACATAGATTGGTGTAAATCAGGGCAAATTGAAGACGAATTTAAACGACTTGAGATAGGAAAAGTTGTATAAACAGAAAAATATATTGGATGGAATAAATTTATACCTCGAAAGAAGTGATAGTTTGCTTGATTGTCGGTGAAGATATCTGCGAGGCATCCAACCATATTGTCAAAGTCACTCGTCTTTTTGTAGCTGCTTAGCGACTTGGTGAAAGCCTTATATGATTCTGTACTTAGGGTTTTCCGCACCTAATTTCAATTAAATGTCGATTAGACGTACTGGTGATATGGGATATGATACTACATGTGTACTTATCTTTAAATAAATTGAAAGCAAGCAAATGAAAAAAAAATCAGCAGTTCCACAATTATTTATACTTTTAATTGTCATAAAAATGCATTCATATGTGTAATCCTCCGCCAGATAATAAGCACTTATATTCTAGAATTAATACATACCACAATGAACATGAAATTATTTGAAATGACCATACCTCTCCCAGGTACTGTTCAGCCGACTGTAGTTTGCTCTTTAAACCCTCGTCACGAGACCCTGCTCGTTGCTAAAACAAAGTCAAGTACATTTTCAAAGGAAAACAATTATTCTATCTACACGAAATAACGTTATCAACCTGTTTGAAAGAAAAACCATTGCCACTAGATGACTTTGATTTAAAACGGATGTGATCTAAAACAACAGCGATGACAGAATGTATAGCTTCAAAAACACAAATGCCTTAATTTCTAAATAAAAGTAACAAAATGATTCTCAATCAACTTAATAAATTTACCAGAACTATTTTCTTTCTTGGCTTGATGTTGCTTGCCTGTTGAGACGAGCTCGTCGATCGTTGGTAACTCTACAAATAAACACTGTTTTAGTTGGTTTTGTTTTACACATGCTCTAAAGATGTTTTACATGAATAGACATTCTAAAATCATTCCAATCTCCGACTTCTAAGAAAATTATATTTTTATGGCACCATTTTTGTTCATTTTGAAGCTACGAAAACTCTTTGTTTAATATGCTTTATATTTTTTTAACATTGAGGTCCAAAAATATGAGAGCGTAGCTAAAAGATAGTTATGTCCAAAGTTGTGTTTGTATTTAATTTATCACCTCTTGTGCGAAGCCGCCTGCATTCAAGTTCAACGGCTCTTCTTTCTTCACATCGAGGGCAGCCAAAAGCGTCTTTGGCTTTGCAGTTTGTGAAGAACCATGACTTGATGACCCTTCGTACTGCAATGTTAGCTTCGCAAATGACATTCCGCTGTCTTCTGGAAATTGGACAGAACAGAAGACTTCATTGTTTGTTTTACTCATTCGACTCCCATTTCGGCCATGCATACAAAATTAATACCCTCTACTACTCTCTTCATTTATAACATTTGCTTTTATACCTGACTGTGGTCTAAGACTGGGCACATGCGAAGCGACGTTTGCCGACCGTTCGAGATTGCCAACATCCGGTCGCGCCCTTGATGGCACTGAAGGCTCGAAATAAGCGCCCTCGCACCCGGCGCCGCCCGCTCGAATGCGCTGTTTGGCAGCGCGCGGGGCAGGCATCTGTTTAAACCAAAGCAAAATGAGTTGGAGTGTCAATAGCGAATACTGATATGGTGTTATGCATTATACCAATACACATCAATCTGGATATATCACGTAATATGTACATGTGTACTAACGAAAATCATTCCTATGAGCAATGATTAGCTATCGGTTGCCATTCATTGTTGCAGAATATATCAGCAGTTATAGTGTCTTGCTGACTTGTCAACTATATTGATGAGCCAACTTACAAATTACCTGGATAGCAATATGAATAAGTCAAGAGGAAAACAACACTATGTTACCATTTGTTCGGCGTGTTTGAAGAACCCCATGACGTCCCTGACAGCAGCACCGAACGCATTGTAGGTCTTGAGACCTGGTCGCACCCATGACGGCAGTTGAGCCACGCAGTCAGCCGAGGAAAACCTATGAATGGACAAAATTTATGTAAAGGGATTGCCAACCTACAAAATGTATATATTATATGTATATATTAAGATATATATTAAAGATATGACTTTAATGGTGTTTGTTTGTTATTTGGGGTCACAATATGTCAAAGCAGGTTAGTTTTGAAAATGAAGATTAATTCGCAGTTATGGGCACAACGTTTTTCCTAGTGATGTGAGTACACTGATTAGGCTAGTTAGTTTACCACATCATACAATAAACCAACATAACAAGCGTCAAATTAATATGAGCCCAACCTATTATCGCAGAGAATGATAGCGCCGTAGTCCTGTTTGTGCCGAATGACCCGCCCAATGGCCTGATTGACGGCGCGTGACGCCTGCTGCTTGTACCAGTCACGGCCCCACAGACCCTGTAATATTGGCAAAAATGTAAACATAGTGTTAGTTTCAATGCGCTAAAAGTCGGTTTACAAATCGAGATACACAAAATTTAACAAATAAACGCCTACTCCTACTTACGAAAATATCAATACCCGTCAGCATAAACGTATGGTATGATAACACAAATCTTATGGGGTGTTTTGACACAACCGTTTTTTTTTTTATTTTTTATTTTTTTGGTATTGAATCCAGCTGTAGGCTTTGATTTTACTAGACTGCTATTATTCTAGGTTAACCCACAAAATATACAAACACACCCACACATACAACATATTTTGTGAGTAAAACGTGCGAATCTAAAACAAGAAAAAAAACTTACATTTCCGCCCTTTTTGCGCATCTCATCAAGATGTTCCATTTTGAGCAGCACTTTTGGATCCATACGCGGTGGGTAAGGCAGGCCGAGGATGACCACGGCTCGTCCATTGATATCAGCAAAATCCAGCCCTTCGCTCACCTGAAAAGCCGGACGTGAAACACGTATATTTGTATAGAAAAAAATAAATACTATAACTTCATCTTATTTAAATGTGGATATTCACTTTTATTCTTAGAAGTTTGTAAAGGCTACATAGATTTAACGAGCTGGAAAAGGTCCATAAACCCTTTTTTTATTAATTTACCTTGCCACGGCATACAGCAGCGAACACGGCCCCATTGGCCTGTGGATCTCGCACTTTCTCGTAGTAGTTGTCCATGGCTGTCATAAAGTCTTGTTTCCGTTTGGGTTCTATGAAGATCGGCTTGTACTGCTCCACACGATACCAGATATTCTGCTCCTAAAATAATATAATATATTTAAATGGCTTTATATTTTTAAGGAATAGCTCTAGTAAAGCCGCTTCAATCGACTGAGAAATAAATTTTAAAAATTACGGGATATACTGTGTACATTATTTATGCACTAAATAATGTAAAAGCCTAGTCACTTACTGTCCACCGCTCAAGGCATTTATCCATGACTGGGTAGGAAGGGAAGAATAGCAGCAGCCCGTGAGGAACTATTCGCGAAAAGTTCACTAAAATGAGAATTTGAAATCGAATGTAGACATAGTAGTAGGTAAAGTTGTACTAGATTGAGAGGTTGTTTGCCAAATGTTAGTTATTTCAATATTTTAATGTACAATAGAGCCGAATGAAGCTAATAACAAATATTATTTTTACAACTGGTGAACATATAACGTTCACCAGTTGTAAAACATATTTGTAGAACTTACCCATTGCATTACCGAGGGAATCCATGTATTCTGGCTTTGACCTGGACGGAAAAACAAGTAGATAAATTCAGGTTAACCAAATCACATATTACACATCATGGCTTCACCAGAAAAACAAACAAAAGCAAAATAACAAGAAAGACTGGAACATAATTCACTTAAAAATACAAAACAGACCATTGACAAATCCTACACACCTGTTGTTATAAGCCGAGCTGAGCATAGTTCCGTCTGGTCCTTTGCCCACCACCCCGATCCACACTTGCTCCTTCTCGATCACGTGGCCATTCTCCAGTTCAACCTTGAAGTCTCTGAGGGTGTATAGAACACAAATACTTATAAATATGTGGAGGTAATCCTTTTACTGGTTTGACCCATTTAATATGATTTACCGGGCTTTTTTTTACAAAACCTCAAAGCAGACATATAGTTCATTTGGCAATATCATAACAACTTTGTTTGATTTCTGACTGATTTGATTTGTCCTACAGACTTGTGGATGCACATGTCTATAAAGATTGAAGCTCCAAACTACCATCGAATGGTTCCTATATCACCATTACACCATTCATCCTTATCAATTTACAAAGTGTATATCGTACTTCCTTATCAATTTACAGAGTGCCAAAATACTAACATGCCCATCTCGGTTTTGAATGATGTCATCGGGGAGAGGGTGCCACTTGTGAGAATAATACATTTGACTCCTTGGGCTTTCAATTCCTCCATCGCCGCACCCGGACTGAAGCACCAATAGCTCAAAACTCGACCTTTAAAGATTGGATTTAATGTAAAATACACGTTTATCAAACTTACTCCTTGCTCTCATAGTTTGAATTGTTCAATAAAGCCGTTGCGGAAAAAGGAAAGTTAATACAGCACAATATGTTTCACAAAATGACTATAACCTGTTTTGGTAGAAGCAGGTTCAGCATCCCAACCGCCCTTCTTTTTAGGTCCTCCCTCTTTTTTCTGTTCTTTGAGATAAACCTGCAAAATAGTAAAGTCCTTTTTAGGCGTGGTTTATCCAATAAAGACGTTCTAGAGTTGGAAGCATGATGATAAGTATGCTGTGTAAGTCAAATGTGCAATTTAAGCTATCTTACCTTATAATGTCGTGAAATCTTTCCCTGGTGGTTGTTCATCGGAGTGTACTCGTTTGTGGGATCTCGACTGAATGCAATCTAGAATTCAGAGAGATTTCTCAACATTAAATGCAGTCAGAAACATTCCACATTGCTTTCAGGACGTTTCGGCCCAATTCCATTTCGGCCCATTACCATTTCGGCCCATTTTTGAGTGGGCCGAAATGGTAGGACGTTTCGGCCCAAGACATTTCGGCCCACTTTTTGAAATTATTAGGTGTCAATATTTTTTATAAAATAATATATCTTATTGATATCAGATTTGTTTTCGTGACTTTGAAAATTTAAAATGTTGCATTATTTTATGAAAATGTTTTAGTCTTTGAACAAAAAGATCAATTATTAGTTAACATATTGATGATGATGTGAACTGCATTATATTAACTGTTTTATCGAATGTGGAATATAATTGCTATCTAGGCGCTGTAAAATATAAATCTAGATAAATATACGGATAAAATTATCCATTTTAACGGAATTTTAATGGGATCAGATTAAACCCCATACCAAGCGTTATGTAGTGAACTTCCATCGCAATTGCAATTTACGCTAAGTACTTGTTATGAAACAAAACAGGCATCAACGCAATACCCTTCACTGAATGAAGTTTTAATTGCAATTTCTGCCATGACCATTGACATTCTTTATGCTCTTACAATTAAATATTTGTCACATAATCTAAAGTAAACATTAATTATCGGTAAATAAAGGTAATGAAAAAGTGGGCCGAAACGTCCTGGGCCGAAACGTCCTGGGCCGAAATGTCTCAAAAAGTGGGCCGGAAAGGAAATGGGCCGAAACGTCCTGACACCTCCACATTAAGGCCAAAGGTCTTACACATGATTAAGGTAAATATGACTTTATAACACAACTAATCACAGGCTTCACTGAAATAGATATTCACAGGAGCGATTTAAAGCATTCCTCCCTACAAACAGGAATACATAAATGTTATGCTGACCTTAACTACATCTGCAAACTTGGATAGTCCAGTTCCCCTTCTGCTGAATATACCGCTTCCAGCTGATATGAAACAATAATGTAGGCTACATTTAACTTATAACAGCAAGTGTTACATTATAGTCTGAGAATAATGCGCAGCCAGGTTACTCTATAACACGGAGCTGCAATTAAGTTCGGTTCAGATTTTATATTTAAATAGTTTAGAATTTATATGAATGCACAGTCGTAAAAGGCGTTCTTCATTTCGGAAATAATAAATAAACATTTTAAATACCTTAATGCTTTAACCGAACTTACCATAGGTTCAATTTGTTCGCATACATTTCATAAACGATTTCTTAAAAGTTTGACATACAAAACAAGAACTGACCATCTGCGGTAAGGTACTGTATAAGTTTATCCAAAATGTCGATCACATCCTCTTTGTTTGAGAAACGCAATTCTGCCTTGTCAAACAACTCGTATATGTACCTACAAACACAAAGCATAAAGGTAACGAAAAACATTAAATACACTGGGCCTAAATTTAACTGAACACATTTAAAAGTTTCTTGGAATACCATACTTTGAGTCAGAAATATATTATCCTCTTAATTCGTACTTGATAAGCCGAAATATCGATTAAACAGAGCACTTTGATATAAATCCACGGTGATCTCAAAGTGTTTAACGTTGTTATTCTATCTACCGGTAAATACAACTACCCGGTAACATGCAAGTCCCTTACTCTCCGGGTTTGGAAACACCCTCTGGTTTGTTGATGGGCACCTCGTCAAGAGTTTTTTCGACGTTATGCAGAATACTCTTCAGGAAAAGCACTTGTTCCATAGTAAAATCTGGACCTTGAGACAAAAACACACTTCTATTTATATGTTATAATCCAAGGTAAACTTCGAAGCAAAGCATTTTACAGTCAACAGACCCCTCTAGTCGTCTAATGCAATAATTCATTTTTTAAAATATAAATTTGTCCAATATTACATTTTTTTTTTTGCAATATTTTAAATCTTTCCAAATCGGACATTTCAGCAATTAGTCTGACTATATACAAACACGCAATTTAATTTCACATTATATCATATCATATCAAATCAAAATGCGCGCCAATATGCAATGTAAGTGCCTAACCCAGCTTTGTGTCGGTCGCATCCGAATCAAAGGGCGTCGTGTTCTGTTCCTCTTGCGCCACCAGTTCCGTCAGTTTATCAACTACTTCCGCCAAGTCGCGAATAGCGGCCGCGATTTCCGCCGACGTCCAGTCAAACGACACACTGTCTTCACAGATCTTCTCCTATGTACAAGAAACAAATGGGGCCATTTTCATAGCTTGAGTTTGTTGTACTGCAGGTTTGCTATAGGATTAAAACCTAGTTCAGATTGTAGCTGTTAAATTGTCTTTTGCAATCATGATCGTAATGGTCTGAAAGGGAGATACTACTGACACATTGTCTATATGACTTCTCAAGGGCATCAAAAAGTGCAAGGACAATTTCAGGACAGCATATTAAATATGGGCCCTTCATAATAGCAAATGAGTAATTATTATTAATTTTAGAAATATGATGCTTCTTTACACTGCCAATTAAAATTACGATTATCCTAACACTTTAGGTGTGAATCCTACAATATCAAATTGTTCTCACTAAATTGTGTGCCTCGTCAAATATGACGATATTGTTATTGAGTTCGATGCCGTGAGCGCGGCGTGACTTTGGGTCGACAAGGTAGTTGTAAGGCAGGAATATGATGTCGGCATCAGTCTTCATTTCGCGGGCAGTGTAATACGGACAACACCTGTAAAAAGTTAGTGCTCAATGTACCTGGTCATGTTACAAGTTTGTGTGGAATTGACAGAACCACTTTGGTATTGGTGTATGATTTGAATGTTTTAATTCATCAAAAAACAGAAGATAATCTTAAAACCGTTATAAATAATACCAAAGTTATACATGTAGTTTTGATTCTTTCAAAGAACTTTGGGAAAACAATTATGCGAATTCACCAGAAACATACTTGTGCTTGTTTCCTTGATTTACAAGGTCTTCTATGTCCATCACTTGATGGCCAAAGTTGTGTCTTTTCTCTGAAAATAAATTATGTTTCACCAATACATCGTATACAATATCCATTATCAAATATATAGCCTCAAACTGATAACAACCGTAAGCACTAATGTGAGAAAACTGTCATAATTATATGGACCCAATATCTAAAAAAAAAGTATTACATACAAAGACTAGAACCTCAAATATATCATCGTAACACTTACCATCCACATTGTTGTAGAACTGGCAAGTTCTTGCGCTCACTTTGGCTCGACACAAATGAACCTATAAAACGAAACAAACAAGGATGAAAACTATAAAACGGTACAGACAACTATTTTATATTTGAGCCTAATAAGGTAAACGCACTATTGGCCCACGTAAGGAGAGGTTTAATGCGTTTTCTATTTAACTTATGAAAGTAATTTGATAAAACATTATTTACTTCAATATATATCAGATATTATTCATACTTTTGTAGCATTGTTTTCTTCTTTTGAAACTTGCGGGTGGATGCATAGTTGCTCCCTTGATCCGATCACGCATACTTTGAAACTATAAATAAAATGTTATAAATTAATTAAGAAATATTGAACGTCTCTTTTTATCTCTCTCAATATATATCAATAACAGTTTTATATGTACATCATAAAATAAATCAGAGATTATCTCAATTTTAAGAACATTTGCATATTATAATTTAGTATGTATGATAGCAATGGGCCAAAATACTCATTACCAACGCTAGAATAGTCTAACTACTGTAATTACATATACAAACAAAAACATACTTACTGGCTATACGCAGTGCGTTTGAGTTCCCCTATTGCTTGTGTCAACTGAGAATGTGTACGAGAAGCATAGATGATGCGGGGAGAAGCTAAGAACAAAAAGAAACTGATTTAACAAGGAAGTATTTGTGAAACACGAACAGGCCCCAACCGCCCCCAAACTCGAAGGGGTATGGGTTTTTGTAGATTTAAAATATATTTTCTATGAAAACCGCTATTTTTGGCCAATTTGACAACTTCCGGTCGGGTGTTTTTTGACCGAAATGGCCAAAAGGCACATCTACGGACAAAGATCTTTCATTTGAGCCTATAACCAAGTCTCTAAGATCTTCCGTTCAAAAGTTCTAGCCCGTACAAGCTCAAGTCTTGGAAAACCGCTATTTTTGACCAATTTGACCACTTCCGGTGGGGTGTTTTTGACCGAAATGGTCAAAAGGCACATTTACGGACCAAGACCTTTCATTTGAGC
>LQRL01056542.1:0-13419 GCA_001703475.1 Hydroides elegans
ATTTGACATATAATCAAAATGCGATAAACAATACACATTCTAGCACATATACATTTAATCTATCTTAGAATTCTAAGTGATAAAAATGTTCTACAGTGAGCCATTACGAATCTAAATGGTTGGCTCATTCTTCTCTCGTCACTGAAAGTGTACAGTACAGGATGGATCAAATAGCTGTTGCATTGTTAATGAAATGGTTTTTCTTAAACTTGAGAAATGTACAGTAGAGCATGGATTAAATAACAATTGTTTTGTTGACAAAACTGTATTATATAAAGTATCTTCATTTCGAAACTTGAGAGAGTACAGTATAGCATGGATAAATAACATTTGTATTATTAATGAAACTGTATTATATAAAGTATGTATTTCATGCGTGACGTTGTTTTTATAATGGAAACATGAGACGCGTCACAGGGCTTTCCACTTGCCGTATTTTTACGATTACGCAATAATTACGTCACAATGCAAATTTTCATGCGTAAGCGCATCTATTGCCTAATTTTTATTCTTAACGTTACCCTCCCGGGTGGCATGTCGTTGGACGCTTAAAGACAAGAAGATCCATATTTTTTGGTTTTGAACACTGCGCTTGGTCTTATTAATCATTTCAATTTAAGAATATAAACACATAAAGCGTGAAATAAAAATAATACTTCATGTTTTCAGGAAAATACCGTAAAATATTTACCCCTCGGGAAACCGCCCGGGAGTGACCTCAGGCTTCGCCTTCGGTCCCTCCCGGACGGTCTCCCTTGGGGCAAATATTTTACGGTATTTTCCTGAAAACATGAAGTATTATTATTATATATGTATTTTTGAAACGATATTGTTTATTGTGCTCGAATAGAAAATTATGTAAAAAAAACTGTGCATATGGTGGTACGTCACCTTTTCAATGTTCTCTGCTGCCCAGTATTGTGTTGCGAAAATGAGTATAGCGTGAATGTAGAAGCGTGCAAATGTATGTAAGAATGTGATGTGGCGTACTTTGTAACCCGTGAATATATGAGTTGAAAAATGCAAATAAAAACTTCAAAAAAAAATAAATAAATAAACAATTCGTAAAATCTAATCTCGTAAAATTATTGCAAAGTCTCAAGGATATTTTGATATTTTGATGCCTTGATATTGTAATCAAACCTTTTGATATATACTTACACAATGTAATAATCATCATTAATAATCAATTAGTTGAATCTAGCCATTGTAGAACAGTTTCATGGATACTATTATAGATCAACTCCTTAATTTAGCAATAAAAGGGTTTGATAATTAGTACACATTGTAATGATCATTATTGATAATAATTACATCGTGTTAATAGAAAGTTTGGGCTGGTTAAAAATATCGTTGATCTAATAGCCATAAATCCAAATATGACCAATCACATTGCTTGTAAGTGGTTTGTTTACATAACATTTACGCCAATCTAGAATATTTTTTTTACATTCTGCACAATCTCTCTTATAGCTATCAAAATATTTGATTGCAATATAAAGGGCATCAGGATATAATAGCATTTATGACATCTATGATATAGATGTTCACAAAATTAATACGTTCAGAAAAATATAAGATACATTTAGCTAACTCTAATATTTTCTTGATTTTTTTTCACGTATCCGCTACCAAGTTAAATGGATTCTATTCGTACGATTAAATCTCACAATAAAGCGTTTTGTTAAGATTCCGTCATTATTTTATGTGAAGACTTAGTAACTCAACTGCATATTATAATATGTTGTTTGCTAAACGCTTAAAAAAATGTGAAAAAAAATCATAGTGGGATTTAATAACATAACTGAGCATCAATCTTTGTGGAACAACGCAACTAATGCCACATGAACCAAAAACAATGTTTCATCCAATGCTCTTCTAAGCCTTGCTAAGTGAAACTAATGAATCATATCTTTAATTGCAAAAGAAACAAAAAACATGCATTGTAATACTATAAATTGTCATGTCCATGGACTAAACATTTTATGACACATGGAGATTTAGTTCTAATCCCAGACAGGATGTCAGAGTATACTTGTATCAAGTATCGATAAGAATACCATCGTTTTTGACATGTAGTGAATTCATGAATTGCATGTGGTATTTTGAATTATTTATGTCTAAATTGAGGTATATATTACTAAACAGGTACCATTCAGATATTCGATGGCATATCACCTACGTTGACTTTCTTTTGTAATAAACCACATCAAACTAAGTTTCTTTTTGACTTAAGTGAATTACACATTCAAACGTTCAGATTATGCGATTACTCAAACGCCTTATGTGAGCAGAATGTTATGATTTAATCGGCCCGGGGCCGCAGGCCCCGTGCCTTTATACAACTCATATGTCCAATCCTATTACTGCTAAAATTTACTTCCGGTTGAGTGTGGGTAATTACCACGTGGTGATTATATTCTTATTCGCTTTTAATTTCACGCTTATGTTTGTATCAAATATATGCAAGATGTGAAGATATTAAAAACATAATATTGTCTTTTTCCATAATCCGTTGTTTTAGCCAATCTCTTAACCCATACAGCAATCATTAAATAGTATGCGTAAATATAATTTTGATACCATTTTTAATCATTCTAAATGGGAGATAAAAGATAAGCCCCACTTTGAAATCTTAATAGCTGTCACGTGATTATTTAACCTCTTGCAACGCACTAGTTTTAGTCATTAAACCACCAACAACGAAGCAAAAACGGAGAAAAATCATTAAAAATGATAGAATCGTATTTTAAAGCAATCGAATAGAATTTGCTTGGCAACAATAATTGATGTTATTTTTCATTGCGCGAAATCATTGTTGGGTCACACATGAAGCAAGTGACAATAAACGTCTTATATAGCAGGTGGAAACCAACGTGCTAAGACAATCAAGTAAAGATACAAATGAAAATGAGGATTTCAATGTTAAAATAAACGATATTTAATAGTGTTAACCCATTTGGTAAAATTATTATACATAAAGGAAAATACAAATATTTAAATAGCAGTATCTAGCATCATTTACAATTATCATTGTATTTTATTTAAGTTAAGTTACAAATCGCATAGCTATTGCTTATTATTCTTTGGTTTCGAATGCACAATTACAGCTGCAATAAGATATCAACCATGTGCATGTTTTCTATGTTTCAATATAAAGGGACTTCTAAAGATAAATCTAATAAATGAAAGCTGACAAAATAGGAGCATGAAATAGGGAATACATATAATTGTTGTTTGAATAAAAACTATACATAGTTTCTTAAAGATTTCAGCTACATGTATCATGTTTGGTGGAAAGTACATCTTTGACAGACTTTAAAAAAGGTGTGCTATCATGAAATTGTGGAATAAACAATTTAAATTAGTTTATATAACTCGCGGAGCACCTTGCGGTAGCACATTTCTAGATAGAATGTAATCTTCCTATCTCAAGTTTATAAAGAAACTCATTACAGTCATATAATTAATATATAACAAAAATCATGTGTTTCGAATTAAGTGCCTAGTATGACCAGACACTTATTGTATTGTAAATACTCAAAAAAATATAAGATTAAAATAGAGTGAGACCAAATACCATGATTCGAGATTTAAAAAAGAGCATTACATTTAGAATAAATATAACCGACCTAATTTTAATGGGACGCCATGTACATAATAATAACAATTCTAATAACTTCAATAATGAGTATCTCTTTTCAACCTGAACAAACAATATATACATTATGTATCACAATTTCGTATGGTATGAGTTCCAGTTTTTATTTTGCGAACTGTTGGGCTTTAGAAAATTAACATGATCAGTTCCAAAGACATTACCATCTGTAGCATCGTCACTTTGAGTGAGTTTATAATTCAGATTGACATACTCCTCGAAATTATCCTTTTCATTCAGAGTATCATCATGATATTGGTCTCCTTTCTTCTCTTCCCAATTATCTTCCTGAAATAAAATAATTCGTGATTATTTTGTTTCGTGTTTCATATAAGAGATCCTCCCAAGCAAAATAGCATGTTAACATATTTCTAAGATGCTAACGTAGCGATAAAACATATAAACCAATCAAACTAAATTACATAGAATTTCTATCAGTAATGCGATGAGGTGATTTTAAAAAAAGCTTGACTTCACCCTTTAAAAACATGAAACTGATGATATTTTGATATTAACGATTATGTAAAATAATACATTAATAACATAATAAAATAGTAATCGATCTGTTATCACCATACCGTATCATCATAGTCGATTCCACATCGCAACGGTTCCTTGCAGCTTTCAGGACAACAGCACCAAAACTTGTCCGCATATGACAGGAGCAGCTTGGGATCAATGCTTTTCGGGTCATTTGGTCCTGGTTTTGGAGAGAAACCAATTTTTATGCGAATTTGTGACACATGTCAATGGGGTTTAAATGAAAATGATAAGATTGATAATTTTCGAATTATACAGGAAGTAAAATTATCAAATCTAAAAAAAAGCACCGTGAAATTTAAGATACACAAATTCATCATTAAACATACATATAATGCAATGACATTAGTGATAACCTATCCTTATCGGTTTTCGACGCGTAACCATAGAATAAAAACACCGCGATGCATGTTAATTCATGTGTAAACTCATCAAAATATAATAAATACTAGCAAATATGACAATGTAAAAAAACGTAATCATTTATTTAATCAAAAAATATGCTATATATATTTTTTACCTGTAATAAAGCTGACAATAACACCGACAACAACTGTAACCACAACACCCACCGCAGTGTAATACAGATACGATAATTCATAAAGTTGATTGATTCCAGTGCTGCAATGAATAAATGAACAATATGAATCAAACAAAAACTCCGAAATAAAAATATCAATATTTAAGAAAGATGATGGATTGGTGCGTCAGAAAGCATATCATAATTATTTTTTCGCACATATATCAATCATGTAACAAAGTGAATAAGCAATAATGCATAATTGATGTATTATATAAATTATATTGTTACCTTTTCCATTACATTTAAAGGAAGTTTCTTTTTGTTAGTAACAACACGCATTGAGTCTATATAATGATATATTTTTTTTTATCATGAGCCATGAAAATCAGAAGGGGACATGGTACATATAATCAGGTCGAGGACGTCTCCCGAAACGGAGACGTCTCCCGAAACGGAGACGTCTCCGTTTCGGGAGACGGGCGTCTCCGTTTCGGGAGACGGTTGAAAGATTTCGTTTATTTAGTGACATATATATTTCAAAGGGTAATTAAACAATGCCATTCATTAAATTTCACAATTTTATTTATATATTAAAATTCATATACTTTAATGCATAAAATACGAAAATATCACAATATAACAAGTTCAACTAAACAAGATATGGCTTCTTAAACATAGATGAATGGGAAAAAACAATTACATAATTGAATAAATCAACTTTTATTTTGATTCATAATTCTAGAAAAAAAGATCGGGCAAAAAAACCAAGAATGGAGATTCAAGCTAATATACTCCTATAAACTCGGACGTATTTTCATGAACTTTCTATTCTTTGATTTTGTTGCACATGCGTTTTTTGTGAATCTTAACTTCTTGAGATGCGATATTACCTATACAAATAGATTTTATTGTGTTATATCGGCAAAGATATAGAACTACTTATTCAACCATTAAAACAGAAACGTTCTGAATCACAACTTGTCAATGCATCTTAGTTTGATTAACTGCTATATGATTAGATAGTTTTTTTTGTGTACACTGATTAACAGCAGGTATTTAAATAGTTTGTTTGTGCTATTTAATGATTATAAGATAATTAATTATTTGATTACTAATATTAAAAGAAGAAGAAGATAGTGTAGGACGAAGGATGCCGACGCGTCGATATACATAGAAAAAAATGTAACGAAACCGGGCCATAAAAACCCTTGTTCATTGAGGCTGTTGAGGTGTGTTTATGCAAACTTTATTTAATAGGCATATAAACAGCTACATGAGTTCTTCTCAGGTCTTACCAATGGTTCATATAATCTAGTGTTTAATGTTTAACAATATCTTACCATAAAATCGATTCGATTAGGTAATATCGCATCTCAAGAAGTAAAGATTCACAAAGAAACGCGTGTGCAACAAAATCAAAGAATAGAAAGTTCATGAAAATTCGTCAGTGTTTATAGGAGTATATTAGCTTGAATCTCCATTCTTGGTTTTTTGGCCCGATCTTTGTTTCTAGAATTATGGATGAAAATGAAAAGGTGATTAATTCAATAATGTCATTTTTCTCTAATTCTTCTATGTTTAAGACACCATATCTTGTTTAGCTGAACTTGTTATATTGTGATATTTTCGTATTTTATGCATTAAAGTATATGTAATTTGAAATATAAGTGAAATTGTGAAATTTAATATATGTCATTGTTGAATTACCCTTTTAAAAGTTTATGTCACTAAATAAACGAAATCTGGCAACCATCTCCCGAAACGGAGACACCCGTCTCCCGAAACGGAGACGTCTCCGTTTCGGGAGACGTCTCCGTTTCGGGAGACGTCCTCGACCTGATAATGGTAAACTATGAAATCCTGATCATTTTCTCGATTGGGTAAAGTAAAATATAGAACATTCAAAACGCTTTTATATACATTGAGATGGTTCCTATAATTATTTTGTTACGTTAATCCCTCTAAGGTAGTTGACGGGATGTTATATGTAATTTCAACTTACGCAGGAGGTTCTTCTGGTTCCATTGTAGTTGTCTCATTACCCACACTATCACTCGCATTATACCAAGGACACCCTTCTATGGTCGTGGGCAGGTTCTCCATCACATCTGGCTGAGTGATATAGGCACCGATGCTGATCCACATGGGGAAGCCGAATCCCAGAACGCCACCGGTGATCGCGCCCTAAATATAAGAAACATTACCCACAATACCACTTGCATTATACCAGGGGCAGCCCTCTATGGTCGTTGGCAAATTCTAAATGACATCAGGCTGGGTGATGTAGGCGCCAATGCTGATCCACATGGGGAAGGCGAATCCCAAAACGCCGCCGGAGATGGCACCCTAAATATAAGCATTTAATGGGACGTTATTAGTTTTTAATGAGACGAGCAGTTATTTTAATAACCCAAGTGGAAACGCGCCAATGCTGATCCACATCGGGAAGGCGAATCCCAGAACGCCACCGGTGATTGCACCCTATGTAAGGGGATTCGTTCACATTAGTTTAGTCATTGAGTCTACAAGTTTATAGCATTTTGAGACAAAACGGGCGATTATTTCGATGAGACAAGTGGAAACGCGCCAATGCTGATCCACATTGGGAAGGCAAATCCCAAGACGCCACCAGTGATCGCGCCCTAAATATAAGAATTATATGGCACTTTAATAGGGCTTATTTTTAATGAAACGAGCAGTCATTTAAATGGCACAAGTGGAAACGCACCAATGCTGATCAACATCGGGAAGTCAAAGCCGAGAACGCCACCGGTGATTGCACCCTTTACATTTGAAGTTGCAAATTGAGAAAACATGTTTTCTTTGTGGGATTTGAGGAAGACCTTTTTATGATTTTATTATCATCGTATAAGAGTCATAATGATAATGATTCGGAAATGTATTGAAAATCATTTGCAATTGTTTACTATGGTTTGTCATATATGCTTGGTAACATTTTGTTTTTTCAAGAAAGGTGTTCATTTTCTTCTCTAAGCTGGCTAGAAAAGGAACAACAGCTCAGCTTGCTTGGAGAAGTTGAACACATTTTTAATTTAAAAACTGTAATGCGTTGAAATCATTATTTTGCTGTTATACAATCATATGTATTTGTAAAGCTATTTTAAGGTGATTTTTACACCTTGTTGAGAATCGTGTCGTCGGGTGCCCCTTAAAACTCTAAAATTCGCAGCTTGCGTGGTCAAAATCGCCATCGGGACCTTCATCGTTGCCGTTAAAGTTACTAAAGGTTTCACCAATGAGCATATCATCTTTCATGGACTCCACTTAATTCAAGACATAATAAAACACACTTAGAAAATAACTTTGAGTACCGGGTTTATTCGTTTTTCATGCATGTCATGGAATAAAAAATATTAAGAAAATACAAAAAGTTTATATTCTTTTATACATTTGGAGAGCAATGAATAAAACAAAACAAAGTATACAACGCGAAATCAATAAAATAAATTTGATAAAAGAGGGGTAATTACAATACATTAATTCATACCGGATCATATTTATATAACTAAATTGCTCTATTAAATCAAACAATAATTCAATGCCCAAGTGAATAAATGAGTGATTATTGCCTCATTTATTAAGTCAAGATATTTACAAAATGCCATGTATGTAGGGCACTGAAAAGCAATAATCTTTTTTACATGGCCATTAACTTGATTTATAACAAATACCCAATGAATAGCTTGCTGATTTAATATAAACATGGTATTGAAAAATCATGTATATTCAAATTATATTGATAAAGCTAATTGCATTGACACCTTTTTCCTTTGCTTTTTTTACTCATCATTAATCATAATTTAATAAAAATGGTTAAAATATGGCTGTTTGTTTTGCTTTGAAATTGAATATTCGAGCTTACATTCGGTCATGTCTACAAAATGAATACAATGGAATGTTTAATAAGATCAAATTATTATTTTGTGTGCATCAACTCATTTTTATCGAGAGAAGCTCTTTTGACCTTTTCACTCACCCTTATAAGCTAGGTAAAAAACGAATATACTTCTTACTGCTATTCAGACTTCGTTGCAATTTTAACTACTATAATACAGTATTAAGATATCTTTTTCAAAGCCAATGAGTTTTTATATGATTTATATAACTGCGTTGAGGAGCTGAGTAACAGGAGTACCCAGCGATTTATTCGGTGAAATATCTATTCTTTTCAAATTTCTATCTTGCTGGCATTTTTACAGAACAGAATAGATGAAATATTGCATTTCACATTATTTGTATTTTCCTGGCATTTTATGAGAATAAAACCCAATATAAAATATGTTTATAATTGCATAAACAACCTTAAGTTTCAGATAGAAATGACACTAAGGCGTAACAATATAACTGAGATACACTTGTTCATAGAAGATTTATATAACAAAGCAGAATTCAAAGCACAAAACGTAGCTTTCTATTCTATACCGAAAAGTTACATTTCAGTATGTGAATGTTTTATTC
Source organism: Hydroides elegans (assembly GCA_001703475.1). Lineage (NCBI taxonomy): Eukaryota > Metazoa > Annelida > Polychaeta > Sabellida > Serpulidae > Hydroides > Hydroides elegans. Next base: position 9,201 of record LQRL01056542.1, read on the forward strand.
TGCTGGCAATTCTGTGCAAAGTTTCTGTGCACAATATTTTCATTGTTCCTGGCTGGCAAATTAAGAATAAAATCATTCCATAACTAAAATTAATTATCAGGTTTAAAGAAGATAGGAGTTAGTTTCATGCCAAATGAAGTAAAATTTGACACTTTTTGAATAATGGTCCGTTGGGTACTCCTGGAGTAATAAAGGTCTGGTATAACGCATGACAAAATACTCAGATAGAGAACAAACCATAGAACACGACAAATTTATTAGACTCAGTGAATAGGCAGAACGTGTTGATTTATTTAAAAAAAACCGTTACGTTCAACAGTAAATGCATTAATTAAATGTTAATAATGCTAAGATAAGATATCCTTTGATTTTGCGAAAAAACACACACACCCAGACTTTGAAAAAATGTTATGCGTCTCTTAATTAAAAAAAAAAACACACCAAAGTTTGATGATTTAAAAGTATATTTCAACCTAAAATTGTATTGTCAGTTGTATTTACATTAAAACAAATTAGTCTTGAAGATACTATTTATTGATAATAAATGATGTGGTGTTTCAGAAATATACTCGAAAAATAAATGTGATTCAAGTATTTTGCTGTTATTGCCTGGACGCACGCGAAGCTTCTTTGAGCTTTTATTATCCTACCAAACCATGAGTTACAATTTATTTCTTATGAACAATTAACGTAGCAAACGCTCGTTGCGTTTTTTTAAAAGCTAGGCGCGTTTTTGATATCTCATACTCATCTTATTAATGATACAAAATCAATTACATTCAACAAAAACGTCAGTCACATACCATATGCATGATATATTTACTTGCACTGGGAAGGGTTATATGACATATATACACATACTAACATAAATATCCATACTAAATATTTAAATCAAGACACGAATAAGCACATCCGGTATATAATTTGAAGGTTATATACGTTTCTCGACGTCACTTTTGTTCTGACATCTAACATTTAAACAGTTGATGTAGTTATAATTCACCGATAACGATTCAGCAGTTGCTAAACAACGTCGGGACATCATGAAATAAAGCCTGCAGATTTAAGCTGCTATACATACGGCGAACAACACATTTACAAAGTTTTATCAATGTTCAAAAATGATATCTCGTTCATGTATTTTATCACTCAGTTATTGTCTACCTCTTTTACACCGAGGGAAATTCTTGGACGGATACGTAACAGTTATCGCATCGTTCTTTATCTGACTATATTTTATCGACATTTTACTAACAAAAACTTAAATACCATATTCACTACTCAAAACCAACAATCAAGCAAGATCCGTTAACCGCACCACATGATCGGACTTATTCGGCCGCGCCAAAATAATATTCAGCGCATGTCCCCTTAGAAACTCGGGCCACGTGACTTGCCCATCTTTATCCTCGTCGCATTTGCGCACGCTCAGAGTATGCGGAAGTAGATGTTGACCTACATTTGAGACCTTCTTTTTGCGCATGTGCAAAGCGTCTTTTTTCGGGTCTCTCTTTGCAGCTTCTTGGGCTTCCATCTCTTTAAGTTCCTTAAGGCGCTGCATGATCGTGTACCAGCCCATGACACCAGAGCGAGATAGGGTTTCATACATGTCTATGACGCCGTCTTTATTGCGATCGAGCAGATCGAATATGCGCTTGGCGCTTTTCTTTTCGAGTGGCGTCAGTTTGCGAACGAGTGACTCCTTTTCGTAGGTGGATAGATAGCGTTCTGCTTCGTGTGCGAGGAATTCCTGCAATTCAATTTCACCGCTACCGTCTCTATCCATATTCCGAAAGAACCGCTTTTCGTGTTTGATTTCCTCCTCGCTTAACTCATGCTGGAATGCCTCTTTGCGCGTATCCAGATATTCCTCAAACGTAATAGACCCATCGTTATTCTTATCATAGCGATCGAACAAATCACAAATCTCCATATGATGCGTCGATTCAAGCACATCCTGTACGACGTTATCACAATCTACGCAGCTCCAGCCGACATTCGTAAAAGCGCGATCCATGGTGGATAAGTCAAAATCGGTGAATTTCGCGTTATTTGCGCAGCATTCGCGATGGAAAACGCGCCCGCATACGCGACAGGCGTGATCGTTATCGTCAGGATCTGAACCGCGATCGCAAATTGGGCAAACGGTTTCTAAGCAGTCGCCGGCGGGTACTTTGTAGAGGTCCCAGATTTTGGTGCTTTTCTCGAATCGCCGCGCCATTTCTTTTATCCGTTTGTTTTATCAATATTTATTTTGCAATTTATGGTTATTTAGTTTTTTCTTCTCTAAACCACTGTTTTATTAAATGGTTATTTTTAATAACCGAATTGGTTTATAAATATATCTTTATTTTTGTTATGCGACTTTTATATTGTCATTATTCTTTGCTGTATATCAATTTCATATTTGCTCAAATCCCTTTTTTGCGTCAATCAACGTGTGTTAATTACTCTTATTAATCCTTTTATTTTCGCAATGACATAATACACTTCACATAATTGTTCCCCTCACATATAGAATGGTATAAGGTCACGATATCCGTCCGTAACTCAACCCGTTTACATGACGTTATGCGATCTCAACATGTAACACCCCACTCTATATTGGCACTTGCAGAATGGACCTGCCTTTGTCCCTCCGTTTCCCCTTTAATGTAGGAGTGCTGAGCAATGACAGTAAAGGAGGGGCTTGGATCTAGAGGTGACGTCATTTTCAGTGTAAGGGTTGTTATTTATTGGTTTTTACTAGTTAATTGTGTGGATATTGATAATATTATGTAACACGTGTTTTTGATTTTGATATTTTCATTCATGTCCAATTCCGAACTTTAAGCGAGTAAAAATGGATAAAAACATGAATAATTCTTTTTACCAATATCTTAAATCAAGAAAATGAAATCATTCAAAATATGAAGAATCTATGCAATACAAATATTTACTGGTGGGTGTAGATTTGTCCTAGTCTATAGCATGAAGCCCGATCCAAATTAAAACGAAACTCTATTAAAACACTGATTATGCCTATTATACTGTTTTAAACCATTTCTAATTGCTATCCGGACGCCCCTTTCTGTCATTGCTGATTCTTCCCGGAACTTTCGTAATGACGCATCAAACCTTGAAGGGTAGATCCAGACTAGCAGGACATTAAACGATATTGCATGAAAAAGCAATTACATACAAGGGTCACTCTAGATGTGTTTTAAAGTAAAAGACAATGGACTAAAAGGATCTTCGCGAGTCGGCGAGAGATATAAATCATATTTATATCTAGAGATATTCGTTGTGGACTGCTATGAACAAGGTCAATTTATTTGCAATAAAACAATGAAATTGTTATTTTTCGTGCAGGATCGGTCTTAATTAATACAAAAGAATAAAGTTGTGAGGCTTCAATATAAATAAGGGAGAGTCAGACACTTCGAGTAGTATTTGCTATCGATGAGACCAACTGAAATAGACTTGAATGGAATGGACTCTATATGTAAAACTCATTAACTTTTCAATTATTTTGGTAGTTGTAACTTTATTTAACGTCCACAGTAGGTATTGTATAATAATTAACAATCTGGAATGGTCTAGATTATGAAGTAAACTATTGTTATAATGTCATTTCTCCCCATTCACGTTGCGTCATCCAAACTGCAAACCAGCTGCATATCCTAGGGATATATGTTCTTTAAAGACCCTTACCGGACTATAAAAGCAGGGGATCTGGCTTTCATATGCAAATTTTACTCGTTTGAATTTGAAACTGCTCGTGCTCACCATTTTCATTGTTTATTCAACTTTTCTCGTAAAACAGGAATCGAAACTTATAAGGTTTATGACGTTCACATACATCATGATAGCGTGTACCACCTTTAATATTTTTTAAGAATTTGGAAAATGTATTTTGCACAAAATCACAGTTTTAGAACTTGAAAATATACAGATTTTCAAATATTTCGAAATAAAAAGATCGATTTCATTGGTCAAGCCAAATAGAGGCTATTTAGACACCAAAGCTGCAGTGTCCTTTTCACACATATCAAAGATGTTTCAATGATCACTCGAAATAAAAGCCTCACCACAGGGCAGCCCACTGCGCAATAAAGCCATGCATTGTCATGTTCCCTTTCCAGAGCATCTGGCTCTGTTTCCCTAATCAACTTCACCTGATAAGTTGTTAAAACGGTCTGCTATGCTCTTTGATATATCTCCTTCAAATTATACCTAT